>JARACY010001714.1:0-53239 GCA_029255725.1 Scrobipalpa atriplicella | reverse complement strand
TCGAGGCAATGTTAAACTAAACATTTTTTTTTTTCCAAACTGAACAGCTTTCAAAAATGAACAACTTTTTTCATAACTGAACAACTTTTTTCAAACTGAACAACTTATTTTAAACTGAACAACTTTTCTGGAAAACTGAACAACTTTTCTGGAAATTGAAACTTTTCTCAAAATTGAACAACTTTTCTCAAACTGAACAACTTTTTTTAATAATCGAAATATGAAAAATAAAATGTCCCGCCCATAGAAATTTACTCGAGCCGCTGACACCATTTGTATGGGAGGACCAATTTATTTTTCGTAATTCAACCTATGTTCTTTGTCGGAAAGTTGTTCAGTTTCATGGGTAGCATTACACCCTATTAAAAAATTGCTTCATATTTTTTTAAAGTCCTAGTATAATATTATTATTATTTTACGTAATGTAAACTATTTCTACATTATGGGGTATGTGCTTGAAATAAAACCTCTTTTTATTGTATACTTATTTTACTTTTGTTCTATGGTACCACTGCAGTGACAGACTTGATTTTTACCTTGTAAGTATACAAGAAAAGATGGCGGAATTTTGGATGCGAGCGGCCGTAACCTCTCACCTTGACAGCCCGCAGGCGACTGAAAGAATGGAACATCGTGCCTGTCGTAATATAGGTTGAATTTTGACCTGCGCGCGCCATACTAATTTGTATGACAAAAATGAGCCAAATTATATTGCATATTTAATAACTAATTGCAATTGCCTATTTAAATCGAATTATAAAACAATGACCATCTACGTGTTCTCTGTTCTTTTGCGATTAATTTGATGTAAGTATTGTTGCCTTTACGTCGCTCAAAAACTTACACTTAGTCAAGAGCTGCGTGACTATTTCATACTTTTTCATTGATTTCTCAAGCATTTTTCTGTAATTTATTATATGACTGTATGTTATTATTATTTGATCTCGTTGTTCTCCATTTTATACTGAATAGAATGGTATAATGTTCTTATTAATAAAACATTTTTGAAAGTACTAAACTAGTCAATTTCCGAATCTTGTTTAGCCGATTTCCCATACTTCCCTCCTTAAGCGATTAAAACGGGAGTATTATTTAACAGGATTGACCTTTGTCGATTGCCTGCTATTCCACTATTGTCAAAAGTAATAATATGTGTCGGAATAATAAAACTTAATTGTTGAACTGGCCACGCGCGCGTGACATGGTAAACTTGACACAGAACGTTAATATACAATCGAGAGACGAGTCACGACTTTAGAAAAAAGTCGATACGCAAAAGAACAGAGAACACGTAGATGGTCATTGTTTTATAATTCGATTTAAATAGCAATTGCAATTAGTTATTAAATATGCAATATAATTTGGCTCATTTTTGTCATACAAATTAGTATGGCGCGCGCAGGTCAAAATTCAACCTATATTACGACAGGCACGATGTTCCATTCTTTCAGTCGCCTGCGGGCTGTCAAGGTGAGAGGTTACGGCCGCTCGCATCCAAAATTCCGCCATCTTTTCTTGTATACTTACAAGGTAAAAATCAAGTCTGTCACTGCAGTGGTACCATAGAACAAAAGTAAAATAAGTATACAATAAAAAGAGGTTTTATTTCAAGCACATACCCCATAATGTAGAAATAGTTTACATTACGTAAAATAATAATAATATTATACTAGGACTTTAAAAAAAATATGAAGCAATTTTTTAAATAGGGTGTAATGCTACCCATGAAACTGAACAACTTTCCACAAAGAACATAGGTTGAATTACGAAAAATAAATTGGTCCTCCCATACAAATGGTGTCAGCGGCTCGAGTAAATTTCTATGGGCGGGACATTTTATTTTTCATATTTCGAATTATTAAAAAAAGTTGTTCAGTTTGAGAAAAGTTGTTCAATTTTGAGAAAAGTTTCAATTTCCAGAAAAGTTGTTCAGTTTCCAGAAAAGTTGTTCAGTTTAAAATAAGTTGTTCAGTTTGAAAAAAGTTGTTCAGTTATGAAAAAAGTTGTTCATTTTTGAAAGCTGTTCAGTTTGGAAAAAAAAAATGTTTAGTTTAACATTGCCCTCGATTCTGGCCGCCCCATTCTTAACTAATTTTAAGATAGCGCTGTCACTTTCTTTACTTTGACATAAGAACAGGATAGCAAATAAACACATGTGTTTGACGTTCCTAATTTGACATAAGCTGCTTTAAATAAGAACCGAACATAGAGCATGTTCCTTATTTTACGTTAAATAAGCAATCTAATGTCAAATTTAAGCAATTTAATGTCAGATTAGGAATGTCAAAGTCATGTGTTTATTTGCTATCCTGTTCTTATGCCAAATATAAGAAAGTGACAGCGCTACTAATACTAATGCTGTCTCTTTCGAAGGGCATATGTGCAATATTTATGGCCGTACTGTACGTATGAGTGGAGATAAAGCATTGTATGTGTTCAGCACAATCCCCGAAATCGTTCATTGGCCGAAAAAAAGGATCATTTCGCGGATTGGCAAATTCAAAACGCGCTATCCCCGAAATGTCCTTTTATTTCGGTTGTATTTCGGCCATTGAGCGTTTTGAAGCAACCATTCGCGGACTGGCAAACACGAAAAAGCCAATTGCCGAATTCGGGGTTTGGCAGGTATGTAAAACGACCAATCCGCGGAGTGGTACTGATGAAATGCCAGCCCGCGAAGTGAGCAGTTTTTGATTCAACCACACCGCGAAATGGCATAGAAGAAATGCCAGATACCGAACTAAATGAAAAAAAACGGTGTTATGGGTCGTCGGGTCAACATGGGTCGTGTCGGCGGGGATGAGTTGTCAGTGCGGGGAAGAGTTATCAGTGCGGTGCGGGGTGAGTTGTCAGGGCGGGGATGAGTTGTCAGAGCGCGATAAGTTGTCGGTGCGGGATAAATTGTCAGCGCATCATAAGTTGTCAGTGGGGGACGAGTTGTTAGTGCAGCGATGAGTTGTTAGTGTGGAGATAAGTTGTCAGTGCGGGATGAGAGGACAACTCATCCCCGCACTGTCAACTCATTCCCTACTGACAACTCATCCCGCGCTGATAATTTATCCCACACTGTCAACTCATTCCCTACTGACAACTCATCCCCGCACTGTTAACTTATTCCCTACTGACAACTCATCCCGCGCTGACAATTTATCCCACACTGTCAACTCATTCCCAACTGACAACTCATCCCGCGCTGACAATTTATCCCACACTGACAAATCATCCCCGTTCTGATAACTCATCCCGCACTGATAACTTAACCCCGCACTGACAACTCATCCCCGCAGACATGAACCATGTTGACCCGACGACCCATGACATCGTTTTTTTTTAATGTAGTTCGGGGTCTGGTATTTTGTCAATACCACTCCGCGGATTGGTCGTTTTACATACCTGCCCATCAAAAAATACCCATCCTCCCTCGCTACAACTGTTCCCGCGCCAGGGCCAATCAAAGCTCCCCATACAGAAAATCCTTGCATGACAAACAGTTGCTGGTAGGGAGAGAGGATACAACAATAATAATAATTTAACACATGAAACACCATAATAGTGCTATCAGCTCCCCCCACGAGCAACCGTTTCTACGCCAGAGCCAAATCAAAGTTCTCCATACAAAAGACCCTGAGCTTGTACGGCAGCCATTTTGAAAAATGGTGGAACCAGAAAACGAATCAAAAATATCCAATCAATACGTCAGCGACCTCACACCTGCTAAATTTCAGACTGATCGGAGCAAATTTTTTTGGGCGCCATTTTGTATCCGCCATCTTGGATTTTCATGACTACTGGAAGTAGCCCTCCATTGTCCTACCTATCTCTTATCTTTGAGGTGATATTAGACTTTTTATTTTGTATGGCGGCTGGATTTTGCCTAACCCTTACTTTGACAAAATACTGGTCATAATCCAGAAAAAAATTTAGTATTTTGTCAAAATCCTGAGAAAATCCGGTGTTTTGATAAAAAAAACTGGATTTTCTTAGGATTTTGACAAAGTACTAAACTATTCTCTGGGTTATGATTACGCGCTGAATACGCGCAGAGGACGCAACTCATACGTTTAGCGAATGCAAGGCCTGCGGATCATTTTAACCTTTTCACACTATGCTTGCGTTAGTATCGCGTATTTTGTACGCAAGTCAAACGCGCTGAAAACGTGCAGAGAACGCGCGTGTGCGCGCGTATTCAGCGCGTTTTGCTATAGGGCAAGGTGTTAAATTGGGCCATGACTTCTTCCCGGCTAATACTTTCTGATCTAGACAAGATCTTTATTTCAGATGACAGGTGTCTAACCTAAAATGGCAATGTCTCAATAACTATCGACCCTATAGTACTGGTGTATAGGGACAAATGATAAGCCTTGACGAGATTTACATTTCAAATGACAGCTGTCAAAAGTGACACGGTTATCCGAAATGTAGATCTCGTCAAAGCCTATCATTTGTCCCTATACACCAGTACTCTAGGATCGATAGTTTTTGAGATATTGCCATTTTAAGTTTGGCACTTTCAGGTCTGTTTAGTTGTATTGATGTGAATTATTCAAGACCGGAAATTGCTGCTTATTTTGAAGTCTTGTACCGATTTCCACCAGTTTTTGATTTCATTTAATCTGTTCTTGTTAAATAATGTAAAAATAAACGTTTATTTGATGTGTTCTATGTATAAAGGGTAGGTACCTATAAATGTGATCTCTGATCAGTGTTCACTGATGTTCTACAAAAAAATTAAAAGAGTATTTGTTTTTCTTGAAGAAAAAGGGAAACTCTTGTCGCATATAAATAAGTAAGAAGAAATATTTTTTATTTTTTTATTTTATAGTACAATACTTACCATTACCACGTTAACGCTACGTACAAAAGTGAACATCTCTATTATGCTGAAGAATGTTCTCGCTCTTAGAGGCGCAAAACGTTCAATGGTACCACTGCAGAATCAACCTATGTGTGTGTGGACGGCCTGTGCCAGTATGAGTAGCGAAATAACGTCAAATTTTGACAGATTTCGAATACCGAGCTCGAGGACATAGACCCTTAAGCACGGAAATGTGATATAACATGCAAGGTATTATTAAATGTGAAAATATCGAGAATGCATTAAAGAGATCAGTCACGGCCGTAGATTGTGATCCGCCACATGCGTACAGTAAGACCACGCTTTAAATGAACGTGACGAAAGGAACTAATGCCTTGCCTAATCTTGAGATTTGATATAAAGTACCACACCACCATCTTGCTTATTTATGCCGCCAAGCAGAAGTGTTCGCACTTCTGTGTTTCGGTCTGAAGGGCAAGAGAGCCAGTGAAATTACAGGCACAAAACACATTTCACCTTAGGTCCCACGCGGTGTGCAACACTGCTATTCCACTAGAATCTAGTGAGATAGTAGCAGGTGTTATAGGCTACGGTGCTGCTTACAATCAGGTGGGCCGTATGCTTAGTTGCCACTGTACAACATCAAAAAAAAAAACTGCAGCGCCACCGCCTGCGTTCATAGAGAACAGCTTCGTTTAATCTAATATACTAACTCGAAGTGACACCCGAGGTCGCTGTCATACATTACCCGCTACAGTTGACCAGATTCGTATCTAACAATGGGTTAAGAATTCGATCGTTATTCGCCTTTGTTTTATCTTTGCCTCCGTGCTTTAGTAGCTTGACGCATTCGGCGTGTTGTTAGTCTACATTCATATCATTAGACTGCATTATTTAAAACATAGGAAAAAAGTAGACATGACCTTGTTTAGGTATATTTGCATCTGCAAGTTAGTCAAGCGTTTCTCCCGTATATGGTACAGTGTCTTTTTATTACCTGTTCGTATAATTTGACACCTACGTTTTTTCTGTAACTATCATCCGCCTCATTGTTTTATTTTTTACATTACCACGTCATTATGTTTTGCATATTTTTTCTTTGTCGATATCTTCTGTCGAAACACACTGTGCCTACTTACTTACTTGCCTTCCATAGAAAAATATAAAACGCGCTCGTATCTCCGTAAACCAATAAGTGAAGACAATTCTATGAATGAAAATCTGCAAAATATAAAAGCTTTCATTCAATATAGAGGTCAGAAGTCGCGGAAGAGTGTGCCAAGTTCAAGCGGCTGACCCGAAGCGATCGCAGGCGCATGTACCGCATCAACTGACACGGTTCATAGAACGTGACCGACTAGTGGTTACGTGGCAAACGATATGCATCGAATTATTTTGGCGCAAATAATTTAAAAAATATATAATTTGAGGAGATAAAGGTGCAGTTAAAAGACTTTTCGAGGAAAAGATCGTCAAGTGTCTATTTTGAGGATAATTATTGGCCTATGGGCATTCTCCTTTAAAACTCTAGGGTCTTAATCAATACATTTTATTATTACTTAGTTAACTATGGTGAATCGTCAATGACCATACGAAATCTTTTTAAATTACATCCTTCTGTGGCAGAGCTTTTTTAAAAGTTTTGCACTATCTTCAAGACTATATCATATCATATCAATTTGCAGGTTAGCAATGTCTAACATTCCTCAGACCATGTAGGCCACTTGAATGCTAATGATTACGTTAGAATTGAAAGTTCCTTTCGTGTATCTTCATTCTTTGACCTTACTTTCTCAGGTAATGCTGTTCAAAACATACATTCGATACTATGCATAATTGAGGTTAATACTTTCTTCAATGTAATTTAAAGCTATTATTTCTTTGTCTATTCTTAGATGATTTTTTGTTGGGCTAAGTTGATTCAAAACAAGTACCATAAGTATTTCTTTCTTCAATTCTCTTGTCTTCAATTAAATACATGTTCTCGACTAAAAGCATTTTAATGTTTCTTTTGCTGATTCCATTCGCCATTTCCATATTTAAATCCATTTGTCAATAAATCAAATTCAAACAAAGGTTCACAAGACCTTCTATTAGTTTTTATTTTTCTTCTTTCATAATTACATCATAATTATATTTGAGTGTTTTCAGAACAAACTATTCAGAATCAGAATCTGCTTCTTTTAAGTATCTTAAGTATTCGTGAAATTCTCGTCCATACAAATGTAATTCAAATATCGAACATAGACATTACACAACCGAATCTGGCGGTCGTTAGATGCGCTCGCCGTGAACTTGACCGGCGGGATGCGCAAGCGCCGGTCAGCCTCCGCTCGATTTCGATACCATCTCGCGACCGCAGCAATGATCTTGATATCATTTACGAGACGTTTGCGGTGATTTGTGCGTTTGGACTAGTGGTTTTAGCAGACATTTAGGAGTAGAATATTTTCATCTAAGTTTTGTGTGTATAAATTTTGATAAAATTCTTGGTTAATATATAGTGAACTAGAACTTTGTTTTATTCAATGAACTCGGATGGTTTACACACGCAATAGCTTACCCAGTTGTTTTAAGCTGCAGCACGGATCGCCGTGGTAGTGGATTCGAAACCTACTCGCGTGTAATTTTTGGTTTCTATTATTTGGGGTGGGATGGGATCTACCTCTTAGTGGTCCACTCCGGGCAATGGCAACACAGGCTTGCCTGTGAATAAGTCCGGCTAAATGACCCCAACAAAGCGGTGGTAGGCTCCGCAAGGGGCCGCCTGGCACGTGACCACCCTCTCAAAAAAAAAAAAAAATGATACATATAGATTCAGCACAACCAGGACGCTGAAATAACTAAGTACTCCCAGTTTTAATAACTTAACTTGTCCTTTATTAAACTCATTAGTATTTAAATTACAGAGATATCATCTATCCTGTTACAGTACCACCTATTACAGTACAACCTGTTCATTAATTGAAATGGCGTGTAGAAATACAAGAACAAATGGGACCATTAGTTTTTACTGTAACAAGATGATCAGTATCTTTATAGAGGAAGTAAATATACGCCAAGATATAGTTATTCACGTATCTGAAGCTTTGATCGGAGCTGATGGGGGTCTTGTTAGGTATAATTGATGTTGAGGAATGTGCTCTATAAGATGCTGGACGTAGGTTAATTCTTCTTCTGCCGTATTTCTGATGTTACATACAATCACGCCTTTATCCTAATTGGTAGCCAGAGCGTCAGCGACCTAAACAAAGACCTAAACGTTCCACCACGAGTTATCATCATCCCATCGCCTTTATTACTAGTTTTCTTACATCGCCTAAATTACTGTTTTTTACAGCATGCCCAGGAGGAGAAGCAGCTGGAACATTCTATGTATTTCTATCGGGTGTGTAATGTATGATATAAATATTTAAAATATAATTTCATTTTATATAACAACAAAAAATCTAATTTCACTTGATATAACAATTCAACTGAAATAATAAACTTTAGATATAATTTTATATTTAATAACAACTTTTGATATAACGATAATTTGATATAATTATATTTGAAATAATGTAACAGATGATATAATATATTTTTGATATAAATTCTCATGACATAACGAACATTTGATATAATAAAATCAATCGTTCGCAACTTAAACATGCAAGCAAGCATTTAAGCAAGCGTGCAATTGAGCATGCAAGTAAAAAACCAAGCAACCAAGCATACAGGCAAGCAAGCAAGCATGCAAGCAAGCAAGTAAGCAAGCAAGCATGCAGGCGCAGGCATGCAAGCATGCAAGCAAGCAAGCAAGCATTCAATCAAGCAAGGATGCAAGCATGCAGGCATACAAGCATGCAAGCAACATGCAAGCATGCAGGCATGCAGGCAAGCAGGCATGCATCACTAGCAACCTAACCCTCGAAGGGTATGTCGGAAGCGAACTGGGCTCGCTGCGCTCGCCCATCTCGCTTCCGCCATACCCTTCGAACCTAAACTATCCGTGTCGGGGTGCCCCGAGTCGGTTTTGCATTAAATTATATCAAAAATTTATTATAGATTCTAAACATTAGTTCAAATGTAGTTAGATCAAATGATTTTATATAAAATGAGTGTTATATGAAAGAATATTATAGCAAATGTTACATTATATCAAATGAGCATTATACAATATGAGATTATAGAAACTAAGTATTATATCAAGTAAACGTTATGTCAAATTAGCGTTATACCAAGTGAAAATAGATATATTTTTTTTATGTCAAATGAATCGCACCCATTTCTATCGCCCCCAGTCCAGAAGTCTGATGTTGGACATTTCAAAACGCTTGATAGTATAGGTACTATGGCCTCTGACGTGGTCTTTGAAACGAGTAACAGTCGTGCCGGCACGCAACGCTACCAGTACAATACTAGCCTGTGCACATTGCGCATGCGACTGTCTCGGTACGCATAACATTCTTACTATTACTACTACTTATCGAATTGATTGCTATTTGAATCAGTTGTTTTTTTAAGACCTTGTGATTTAAGGTTTTAATGTGTTTGGAGGCCAGACAATAAAAATGATTCAATTGTATCACAGCAGATTTCATAATCATAACTTAATTGAAATATTTTGACTTCTTTTCTTTAGAATCTAGAGGAATACAAATGAATGAGATTGCATTCTTCTTTGGTCGGTACCAGTCAGTAAAACCAGATCAGGCCAATAAAATACCAGTAACTTACGCAGTATCATCAATCTATCGTTCAATGTCAAGTAAGAGCCGGTATGCGCTGTCATTCATGAGTTGTTGAGTCATCCATTTATAAGTCCACCAGCCTTGACAGTCGACAACTTGAATTGCGTCTTTAGGCCTGCAGTAGGGCCGGCGACCAATTTGACGATTGTCAACTGCGTATTAACAAGCTCTTTTGAAATTACCCGTAGGGAGTAAAAGGGGTTTCCTGGAGCTTTCCAAAATTTTTAGATGGTAAATAACATGAATATAAAATAATGTGAGTGGCAGAATGAATTTTAATAGGCTTCTCATGTGGTTTGTGCAACGACCTCTATCAAATAAAGCGACGGGATCCTTCGTTGTTAGTGTGATTTAGGCATCAATTTAAATATTCTACTTCTTCTTCTTCTTCTTCTTCTTTGATCCTATGGTACCCCGCTGGTACAAAGGGCCCGAACGGTTTTCCTCCATCTCCCTCTATCTTGCGCAATGGTCTTAGCTTCCTCCCAAGTCAAGCCAGCCGCCTTCAACTCGCTGTCCACTGTGCGCCGCCATGTATGCACAGGTCTGCCAGGTCTCCTTCGGCCGAACGGTTGCCATTCAAACGCGACGGTCGCAGCATTAGCCTCCTCTCTACGCAGAGTGTGTCCGATCCATTTCCACTTCCGTTGTGCGATCTCTTGACCAACGGGGATTTGGGAACACTTTGCCCACAACTCGTCGTTCGAGATGGTGTTTGGCCAAAATATGCGAAGAATGGTTCGGAGAGCCTTATTTATGAAGACTTGCACTTTAGATGTCAGACTTTTCGTGACTCTCCAGGTTTCGCATCCGTACAGCAGAACTGACTTCACCACGGATTCAAAGAGGGACAACTTCAGGCGACGGGTTAAAATATTGGAGTTCCATACAGGTCTTAACTGAGCAAAAGCGCCTTTTGCTTTCTTTATTCTGCTTTCCACGTCTGCATCAGAGCCACCAAGGTTAGTAATGATGCTTCCTAGGTAGCTGAAGCTGGAGACTGAGTTGAGAGGAGTAGTTTGTAACATTAATGGTTCACTGTTACTGGAGTGAACTCTCATATCCACGGTCTTAAGGGAATTTATCCGCAAGCCCATTTGTGCGGCGGCGCTTTTCAAAGCATCTAATTTTTCCGACATTTGTGTCAAAGTTGGTGAGATTAACACTATGTCGTCGGCGTAATCTAGATCTTCTAGCGTACTAGTACCCCATTCTACTCCTCTAGGTATCGCTACCACTTCTCTCATGATGTCATCGAGCAAAATTATGAACAGCAACGGCGACAGTAAACAGCCTTGCTTAACACCGGCAGATATATAGATTGGAGGCCCCAGTGTTTGTTCGTGCACCACTCGACACGCGCTTCCGTGGTACAGAGACTTTATTATGTTGGTTATCTTGCTAGGTACTCCTCTCCTGCTTAAACTTAACCACAAGGCATTCCACTCAACAGTGTCGAACGCTTTCTCGAAGTCGACAAAGGATAAGAAAACTTCGGTTTGCCATTCTACACATTGTTCGATTAAGATGCGCAAGGTGTTTATGTGGTCAGTGCATGAGCGATTTGGGCGGAATCCAGCCTGTTCTTCTCGTAACGTTTTTGCGATCTGAGGCGATAAACGGTTTAAGATGATCTTCGCTAACACTTTGGCTGCAGAAGGCAACACAGTTATCCCACGCCAATTATCACACAGAGAAAGATCTCCTTTCTTTGGTACTTTTACTAAAAGACCTTCTTTCCATTCCGAGGGAACCTGCTCAGTCTCCCATACTCGTTTCAAAAGAGGATGCAAGAATTCTGCAGTTCTTACTGGATCCGCCTTAAATAGCTCGATGTTGATGTTATCTATACCCGGAGCTTTACCAGCCTTTAGTTGTTTTACGGCCGTCACAACTTCTTGTATAGTTGGAGGTATAGTTGATATATCCAGCAAGTTTATAGGTCCAGCCGATCCATCAATGTCTCTGTTCGGGCAACGTGTTAGCAGGGCACTAAAATGTTCATTCCACCTTTTGAGCTGTTCTTCAGTTGTGCACAAAAGTGAGCCATCGCTGCTTTTAAGAGGTTTTCTAGCTGGTGGTTTACGCTTACCATTAAGTTGTTTAGTGAAAGCGTAAAGCTCCCTCATGTTGTGATTCTGAGCAGCGGTATTGGCCTGTTCGGCTATTTCATCAGCAGCTCGTCTCCTATCACGGCGAGATAAACGTTTGATGGATGCTCGCTGGGTTTTGTACTCGTCCTGTAATGCTGATTTTAGAGCTTGGTCGTTAGTAACGGAAAGCAGCTGCAGGTTTATTTCCTTTCTTTTATCTATAGCCTGCCATAGTTCCACAGACATCCAAGGCTTTCGGTTTGAGGTCGTATAACCAAGTATTTCTTTTGCTGTCTCAGTGTACGCCGACCGAACTTGCGACCACGAGTCTTCCAATTGTTCATCCTGAGGCACTCCCAGATCCAGTAGTTGAAATTTGTTTTGCAGGCTTATACTAAAGGCGTTTCTGCAAACAGGGTCCTTGAGCTTATTTACGTTGAACTTTTTTGAGAGCTTTACTGTCTTCTTCCGGATGGCGGCGATCTTAAGCCGTATGCCAGCCACGACCAAGTAATGATCGGTATCGGCATCAGCGCCTCTTTTGTTGCGTACATCTAGTAAAGAAGATCGCCAGGTTTTGCTTATGCAAATATGATCGATTTGGTTTAGAGTTACGCCGTCGGGCGACTTCCAAGTGACTTTATGACATTCTTTGTGTTTGAACAACGTCCCTCCTATGACCAAATTATTCACAGAGCAAAATTCGCCAAAGAGTTCCCCGTTTTCGTTTATAACTCCTGCTCCTTCAGTGCCCATGTAGTGTTCCCGATGTTCATTATCCACCCCCATCTTGGCATTGAGGTCGCCCATTACCACAACTATATCTTGTTTCTTTATAGAACGCATCGTTGATTGTAGTTGGTCGTAAAATTGTGCCTTTACTTCTGGAGATGCCTGATTTGTAGGGGCATAACACTGTACAATAGTCACTTTTCTGACCCGCGAAGAGAAGCGCGCAGTTATTATGCGTTCGGACACTGGCTTCCAATGCAATAAGCTGTTTTTTGCATTTCTATCTAGAAGAAACCCAACACCATATTCGCGTGTAGCATCTTCATCTTCCTTTCCACTGTACAGCAAGGTTAGACCAAAGTCAGTGCCAACCTCCCCAAACCCATTCCATCTGATCTCACTCAATCCTAAAATTTGGATACCGTATTCATTCATGACTTTTGCCACCTGAGGCAGCTGTTCTGGTCGAGTCATGGTCCTGACATTCCAGCATCCTATCAGAGTCCGTATTTTCGCGCCAAAAGTCGTCGTTTGAGAGGTCCGGTTTATTATCGTTCTAGGTTTCACAATCGTATAATTTAAAAGCTTGCAGGTGATTAGCCCACAGAGCTTCGATCACGGTGGCGGGGCTGCCGCCATTACGACCGCGCTCGCAGTGCCAGTCTTTTGGTAGGAACCCTTAGGCTTCTGGTAGCCTTCTCTTGCCAACTTAAGCATCATTCTTTTACGGTCTATTTTTTTCCCTGGGACTAACCCTCCTCCTTTCTCATCCGGGCTTGGGACCGGCCATGGCGGAGTTAAATATTCTACTAATATATTAAAATTTGGTGCAATAGCTTTCTGTTAACAAGTACTCACGGCGTGATTAAGACAGTGGATGTCTTTAAAAATACAACCTCTTATTTCAGAACTAAACTAATCTTATACAAATCAAAAATAACAAAAACATGGCATCAACATAAAGCGCAATGCCGAATCCCGCTGTCATGATCGCGTACAAGTCTTTCAGCCTTGATAGTCCACCGACACTCGACACTGGACACTGAAAGTGGTCAGGATTACAGTAGGTAATGTAACGACTGCATTCTACAAGCAATGTCTACTTGCGTACTAATACGTGAGTGCTGTGCTGTTCGTCGGGTTTGAAGTAATAAACAAAAACATATCATCAACGTAAAGTGCAATGCCGAATGCCGCTTTCATGATCGCTTACACGTCCTTGACAGTCTACCAACACTCGACGCTGGACACTGACAGTGGTCAGTGGATTGCAGTAGGTAATGTAACGACTGCATTCTTTAAGCAATGTCCACTTGCGTACTAATACGTGAGTACTGTGCTGTCCGTCGGGTTTCAAGTAATTTATGGAAAGGCTCAAATGACGTAAATGTTTCCTACTTAGCTTCCGTTGCTTTTTCATGCTTCCTTTGGGTGCGTTCGTTAATCTTGAAGGTTGAAAATAAATAAATAAAAAGGACACAACAAGAATCTTACACCAGACCTACAGATGCGACATTAATTCATACATATGCTTTGGTCAACGAGGACAGTCCTTTAAGGGCTTCTAAATAAACTAGACACTATATATTCACAGTAAAAGCCCAGCTGTTCATAGCTGGAGTTTTTATCTTTCTCTAGTTATATTTCTTTGTCAACATAGATTTGACAACTCTCTCTTAAACCTGTCAAAGTAACACATGTATTCAATCAATTTTTACAGTAACTTACGTAACTCTCTGATATCTCCGCCATTTTCTTAACAAATGTGCCGAGAAACACTCTTGCATACAATATTTATTTAGTCTGGAACAATTCTCAATAACAATTGTACGAGTGAAAGTTTTCACACATCACTATTCATTGTGTTGGCTAAAAGTCGTTAGCTTGGGAAAAGTTATGCCACATTTGTTTTGTTTACACCTTTCTCGTGACAAATCCGATGCTATCCTTTACTGTGCGTGACGTTGTCTTTTAAGCCTGGATCTGAAAGTAAAGTCCATTGTGGTTTGACCATTGGTGGATTGGGTATACCCAATTTGACACGAAGAAGGTACCATATAGGTAAGTTAAGCCATGACCATTTTTGAGTTGTAATTTGCGAGTAAGTTCGTGTTACGCTGGGTTAGAAATTCATCACCTTTTATCTTTCTTCGGGGTGTCATAAAAGGCGACTAAGGGATTAAGCAACGTGAAAAAATATTGAAGTGCGCTATCCAATCTTACCAAACATGATTGATGATGATGAGTGACAATGACAAATTGGTACTTGGGGGAAGTCCATGTCTAGCAGCAGACTTTTGCTGATGATGTGACCATTTTGAGGAATTAGAAACTCTGTCTACAGAGCGCAAAAGTGCCCACTGATCTCTTTCATTATCCGCTAGACCAGCAATAGAAATAAGGCATGCTCAATTTCTCACTTTGCTCACTGCAGTTTAGTTTCGAAGGTAGACGGTATAGTATGTAATGACTTTAGGCACGCTCCGGCCACCAATCAACTGGTAGCTTTACAATTGCTTGTTCTCAATTAGAAGAGTTCCGTTTGTATACATGGTGTTACGGCCTGGTGAGTTATTACTCTAGAAGTACAATTCACAAAACGAAATGCAATTTTACGTTGAATTGAGGGAAGGAAAAATGAATCGCTCCAATTTGAATTTTCACACAATATTAATTTGATCGCATTCGGCGGCGGCTTAGTCAACTAAGGTTGAAAGAATATACAATGTACACTTCACCAGAATCCGAGGAACATTGTTTCACTATCAATGAATGTTTTGTGTCTATACGAGTAGTTAGTTCCACGCTAAATGTAATTCTAAGAACATAATCTACCCATTTTGTTACACCATGTTTGTTCTCCAACTCTGCTCGAGTATAAATCGATTTGGCTTCGTGGTTATAAGTTATAATAATATATCAATTTACCTGCTTCCATTATTTCGTACGTTGCTTTTAGTTTGGAGACCTTCGTGGGCAGTTTCTGTTCTTGTCCTAAGGCCAGTTTGATGAAGGTACCATTGAATGGTACACAGGTTTCTATGTCGCTTACGCGTGTGTCTTTGTAAGAATAGTCAAGTACGCAATGTTACCTTACAGTTCTTTATCAGATTTTGTCTCAAAAAAAATAATATTTCAAATCTCTGTGTAGATTTGTAGAAATTTTAAGAAGAGTTCAATGTTTTAGAACGCCCTAATGTAAAGTTTCGGGATTACGATAACTTACGTAGAAGGCATCGATATAAGGATACTTTTTTGAACTAATTAATAGTTAAACCATAAACCAGCTTTCCATATCTACCTTGTTTTTACCTGCGGCTTAGTGAGTTTTCCCGTGGGAATAACTTCTTTCTCCAATCCCATGTGTGCAATGCAATTAATTCGGGCAATAATGATAACAGGGACCGCTTCACTTTTGAAAGCTCTCCTAGCATTTCTACCGGCCTAAGCTTAATCCTATCTATCTATAACCTACAAGCCCAAGCCAACTGGCCCTTTCTTACAACATTCCCTCAGTATAAATCGGGCGAAACAGGTCCAGAGTAGGTACCACACATTTCGAAATGTCCGTGACTACGCCGCCGCACATTGTCTGTGCTATGGTCTATGGTATTTAACTGGTCTGATCAGTTTAATGATACTGGTAATGTGCCTGTTGACCACAATAACATGTCTTAATATGTAAAAATCACGTCTGCATTCCTCTCGGGGAAGGCAATATTAATCGGGTGAAACAAGTAAACACGTTTCGAAATGTCCGTGACTACGCGCGATTTGTCTATGGTCTATGCCTATGGTATTTAGTTAGCAGGTCTGATCAGTTTATTGGTACTGGGTAATGTTCAAGTTGACCACAATAGACGTGGATAAATTGGGGAGGTGTGTGGTATGTTGGTACTTGATGTTTGACCATTCGCTTGCACTTATACATTATTTGGAGACGGCTCGGTGCAGTATGTTTTCTTCTTCCTTCCATTCATCTCATAGGTACCCAAAAGTTCATAAGTATCATAAATACAAGTTATTTTTACTGCGATAGAGCTACCGTTTTAAATAATCTGGATTTTTTTAAATGTTTGATGCCTTTATTATAAAACCAGTACCCTCGTTCAATTCCCTAGATTAGTAAGCCGACCCCATGTAATACGGGAAAAGTCCAGGGAGATGTGATGCTTTTTTATCTTAATTTGAATCGTCCTAGATCACAAATAGAGTTATTTCCATACGGTTATTCTGGTTTATTATCTGTTAAGTACAAGCTTTCGGAGTTAGCTATATGTACCGTGTCACACTGTCTATGAATCATTGTTCGACGTCGGCGCGGGCGCAGCGCAAGGTTACGCTCTACGAAAGCTTTGTCTTGTGCAGGCGCGCGTTGAACTAATGGATAATAGTAATTATATGGCGTGTTTTCATTTTGTTCTGACCTTACTTTTGTCTCTAGTTCGGCATGTACTTGTGGTTTTGTGACCGATTTATTTTGTACTCGATTTTGTGGCACAGTAACAAAGTGTTTGACGTTGATTGGAACGTGTGGTGCTGGTTTAAGAGTTGTTTGGTTGTCAGCGATATTTACCATCCAACTTACAAAACCTATTTTCCATCTTCTTAAAATTTGAGCTTCCTAATGTGTCCACTCAGTATCTCCTTAGCTAATATAAACACATACAACTCTTATTGGAATAAGAGCTTAGATACTCCGAAACATTGTCCCGGACTTGCGCTATCAAAGCTATTCCTAACCACTGACCAATATTGAACACAAATACCTAAGGGCGTCGCGCATTTCATCGTGTGCCAAATTGCCAATACCAACTCGCCAATCCGACCAGTTCACGACTGGGCATTGTTCGGGTAGATACGGGTAGATAAATATATTAATGTTGCCTTTCTGATATCCCTTCACAACCGTACCCCCATTCTATCATTGTTTTTGTTTGGATTGCAACGCCGGACCTCATTGTCTGTTGGGATAAGTTCGCTGATTGAGTGTTCAGTAAAGGTTATGCGTAGAGTGATCTTTAGTGTTTAGTATAAGGAGCTAAGGATACTAGGATTTGCCTATAGCTGCCTGAATCGCCAAAGGCGGGCGGGTTGCAGTTCCTGTAGAAAATCTTACATTTTGTCATCATACTAGAACTGATAACGTTTTTGCCGCTAATATGTTTACAAACAATCAATGAGCTGATGATTCATTCTTTTAATTTTTGTCCTACAGGTAAGTCCCTAGACACATACACGGTGAAATGAAGAAGAGGAAGGTATAATAAGGAAATGAGGTAAGTAATTAAGCGAGTTCCATTAATTTTATTTGGATGATCTTTCATTAGCCCCGCGAATCGAAGAGATTTATTTCATAGTTAGCCAAGATCACCCAAGAGTACTTAGGTAAGTATGTGATGATGTGATGTGATGATGATGATGACGAGTGATGATAAGATTATTGTCACCAATGACATCGTTGTCACATTTTGTGTTTGTGTCCAACGGAACAATTTCTTTACAGTTATCTAATTTTCTATTTTACCCGGTGTACAAATTATTTGACCCCAACAATAGTAAACCGTTATGCATGACTATAATGCTCTATTATAGTGCAATGTAACAGTATCTCTTTCATGACAATCACTATACAACCTAGTTATACAGTCTTTCATAGACTTCTATAAAAACATGGCTGTTATACAGGGTGTTAAAAAAGTACTGTGTTCCTTAATCCACATGTTCTACTATATAACAAACATCATTCGTAAAGCACTAAAATTTTACATCTAAATAACATCTTGCCTTGTCCATACAAAATTGCAGATGAGGAGACCATCTTTGTAAGAAAAAGGCAAATATTTTTTTCGAGCTAAAATTTTTGTGCTTTGGGAAAGTTGTTTGGTATCATCAGTAGAACATATGGTTTAAAGGAACGTAGTACTTTTTTTTTTGCACCCTGTATAAAATGCAGTTGACAAACCGATTTCAATAGCAAATTGCTTGGTATTTGTGACTTTGCATATTTCACAGGCTGTATTTATTGCTAAATGAAAGGGTTTACCTTTTATGGGAAAATAAAGATCTTTTTCTAGGCTTTTAAATTAGCAATATCGTTGGTATATTTTTCTTGAAGCTTCAAATTAAGTAGGTAAATATAGTTAAATTACACTTTGAGCTACTCTACGCTTACAATAATAGCCTCCCAACCGATTTTCGGTGATGGCGGCCAATCTCCCAGAAATAGGCCAACTGCGCGGGACTAATTTTTAGTGCCCAAGTGTTTGTGCAACACACAAGTGCACTCTCTATTCCTTCAATCTCTTATTCTGATGGGCCAGATTGACTGATACGACCAGAGAAAAATCAGGCGCAGGACCGACATTTACATGCACATCCGACAGCATGGATCATCTTACTATTCGGACAATCAGGTGATCAGCCTGCAAATGTCCTAACCAAACTAGAAACAACAACAAAATTTACTGTCCCTCACCGGAGATTGAACCCTGGACCACCGGGTCGAGAGCCCTTGGCTCAGACCACTAAACCTCGGAGGCAGTTACGCTTATAAATTGAATGAGAAGAATAACATACGATAAATTCAGTGTTTTATCTTTCATCGTCGTTGTCAGTCCATATCATCACGTTCCAGGTAGATACTCTCCGATAAGGCCATCCCAAGACAACGTCCTAAGCCGAGGTTCGAGCCCCCTTCGGTGCCCTTAGCAAAGTTATGATTTTTTCAAAGGGTGTAGCAACCCGTTTTAGCCCGATTAAGCAAATGTCTCAGTACAGTGGGCCCTTAAAAAAAACGGATTATCATCATCATAGCGGTCTCTTGAGTCCATACCTATACGAAACTTATAAATAAGCGGACAAAACTTTAGAGCAAAATGCCAGTAGTATAATAGCTTGACATGACAATGCTCAAGCGCAACTAAACAATACAATAATTGAGCAAGTGAGAGAGCCGCTAATTATCAGCTATTGTGCTCGAATGTGCCAGTGAAACGATATTAAAGTGGCTTTTGACAAGGGTATTTAATGCAAATTTTTGTATGGGAATAATTTTAGCGATAAGTGGCGTTTAGGTACTACGAAGTTTAAGCGTCTATAGTTGAATAAGATTGAATGAATACTCTATCTCTCAAAGGAGGATACTGAGTAAATAACATACATACATACTATCACGCCTGTTTCCCTAATGAGGTAGGCAGAGCATCAACGACCCAACTCAAACTCGCTGTCACTCTTGAGAGCTGATTATAAATACGGGCCTTAGACAGTTTACGCAAGAAGTGATTATAAGAAAACAACAGGTTTAAACGCCAAGACAGACAAGATGCTTATCGGGGATTCATTTCAAGTGAATGAACGAATGAATGACAAGAATGATCGATGGAACCGCGGTAAAGCCATGTTGCATTTAGTGACACTTGATAATCGTTGTTTAATTAGGTAATAACGACACCAATGCTTCATATTTAAAACGCATTCACATTCAATAACAACGCGTTACAAAAGAAAAGACGGGTTATTGAGTTCACTTTTGTAGCCCAAACCAAAATAGAAACAAGAGCAATAAAAAAAAGATGAAAAAAATAGGTTACAGCAGGTCTTTATTGTTGCAAAATGAAAGTGCTAACAGCCTTAAGTTTCGAGCTTCAGAGTTAAAGGCTCATCTAAGATTATACCATAATTTGTTGTCTGAAAAAGATTAGTCCAGAGAGTAATTCTCTCAATAAAATCCTAACCTAACGTACAAACAACGAAATATCATACGTTAAGGATGTCAACAAAAACCCATTATGCAATATTTTTTATTCAAAATAGATGCAATCGAGATAAATGCAGATGAGCCCTGCACGGTGCACGCAGCCAATCATGGAAACGTTTAAAAATGCACATCAAAACAATGGTGAGAACGCACATGACAAAGTATCAAATGGACATGGACGAGGGCGCTGCAATGCCTGCAATGTATTTTATTTTATGCAACTAACCATACGGCCCACCGTGCGACCTTAGGTGGAATGTCTCTTGTGCCAGTAATTTCATTTCACTGGCTCTCTCAGACCGAAACACAGAAGTGTGAACACTTCTGCTTGGCGGCAGAAATAAGCAAGAGGGTGGTACTCCCCAGACAGGCTTTGCACAAACCCTACCACCTTCAAAAATGTATAAAGAACTGTCAATAATGCGACGTTGGTTCTTTTTTGCGCCACGTTCATTAAAACCCTAGACGTACTGCAGAAAGATCTGGACATCGCCTTTTCACACGGTCTGCCATCGCGTTTCAATTAAATGTTCTTTATTTGAATGAATTTTTATTTTAACAAAAAGTCGCCATTATTGTGACGTCATTGCTTGGGGTAGGTCGTAATTATTCAATTGACATGTGACTTGTCAAACGATAGTCCAGTAAATTAAAGGTAAGGCTAGACTAAATTCATAGGGCCTTGAAAATGCTGTTGGGATTAGAAAACCTAACTAGCTTTTGTTCTTGTGGTTCACTAGCTACAGGGCTATGAACATCATATTTCGAAATTTCAATAAAAAAATAACAATAAGTAATATAAGTTATAATATAACATACCTACTTTAATATGGACAAAATGTTCTATAGCGATTGGCATTTATCAACTAAATTCCTCAAATTATCTAAATTATGTATTTAGTACACGAAAAGGGAATACATATATACATCCAGTAAGAATTTAATGCAAACTTCTACATTTTTCTCTCGACTGACTGGACTATCCCGTCTGTCAATAATTGCGCTGGCGCATCTATTGAACGTAATTTCATAATTACAGTTTACCATCGTTTAATTTTTGCTCCAACTGTTTATTTAGTCGTAGTACATAAATAGTGTTGCCATGTTGTGACCTGGTGCATTGAAAGATAAATTATATGGTAATCTCGGTCGCATGCACTTTTCTCTTTACAATGAGAGAGAACACATTGTACATCATGCTACTTACATGTTTTCGTCGTACCAGGGGAGAGGTTATTCTTTCCGATAATTTATGTTGAGCATCATCACATCAGACGTGATTTGGGCATGCTTTAGCTTAGCCTTAGTAAAATAGATATAAGAATCAACGCTTAGTTTGAGTGGGTTCTCAAGTCGAACGACCCGATGAACCTTAGTGTCAGAGTTTGTAAACAGCCTAAGTCGCCTTGTTAAAAAGAAAAAACATATTTATTTTATATTTTTTTCTAACTCTTTACGTCATTTTAAAAAACTAATTTCATGGTTTTCGGTTTTAGATCAGCCATTATTTTTATTTTATAATTAAATTTAATAGCAGTGAAATTTATGTGCCCTACCGTTGTTATTTCACTGCTAATATAAAAGACATAGTACAAATAGTTTTTATTCTACACAAGAAACCAAATCTTATGTTACGTTGTGACGTCACGCGTGTCCAGTTACTTAAATTATAAAATAAAAATAATGGCTGACCTAAAACCGAAAACCATGAAATCAGTTTTTTAAAATTACGTAAAGATTCAGAAAAAAATGTAAAATAAATATGTTCGTTTTTTTAACAAGGCGAATTAATAACAGCTTGTACGCCTCTGACATATTATGCTTATTCGCATGTGGTAGGAATATCTAGCTAGACCAACTCCATTTGAAAACTCCGATAAAACCATTGCTATAACTCAACTTTTTTCATTGCACCTTGACATTTTCGACATAGTAAATTATTCCATTGGGTTCTAAGGTACCTAAACATTGAACAAAAAAGTGGTTTAGCGAATTTTGAACCGAATTAAACCCAAAATTAGATGATAATAGCAACAATAAAAGAGATCAAGTTTTGAAGCTTCTCAAATTGCTGCTAAAATCAGACTAGTAGGCGTTTATGTTAGTGCCCAAATTCATAAATGTCTTTATTATAATCAAATTACGAGCTATAACCTCAACAATGGCCTTTTATTGCAATTTGTGTGCAAATATTGACAAATTCATAGATAAAAACGATTATATTTATATTCTAGGTTTATTTGCATATCATAACAATATTTCTTTTGATACAACTTTCTATAAAGTAGGTTAGTTTATCGCATTTTTGATGTACAAAATAATTTGAACTAAAGAACATTGTGATAAACATTTGTTGACACTATTCGATTTTTCAAACTAGGATGCCCTATAAATTATAGGGCATTCTAGTTTGAAAAATCAAATCATATTTTTTTAGTTAATTATTGACTATAATTAACTAAAAAATATGATTTCGGTTCACGAGCCTATTCTATAGAAACATCAGGTTGAAATCGCTAGGTTTTTCTCAGACATCACACAAATACATTTGGCAAGCGTCTAGTTTTTTGTTCTGTCTGGCTCTATTTCACATGTAGTTTATGGTCCGTCAACAACATTAGCCTGCAGGTTTTATTTAAGGCTGTAAAGCTCAGTAATGGCTATCACTAAATCTGTATGTTATGTTATGGATCTGGGTTTGAGCGAGTAACGTATAATTATACAAGTTTTTGCAACATGGAACAAATTATTGTGTGTGTTGCGGAAATTTCCGGTGGCCGTAGATTTGTAGCGAAAAGATAGAATGGTAATTTAATTAATATCGTGTAAACGCTGTACCTACATACTTATTCTTGAAGATATCGTTCTACGTAGGGATTTATATTCAAGAAATAGGCAGCAGTATTCCTTGTGACTGTAAATGTATATATCGCCAATCCGCTTACCATGCGTGTTGAGTATGGTCATTCATTACCCGTTTGACGCCCAGCCCTTGACCAGTAATGAACTGTTGTGGCTGACTACATACATACATGAATACATACATACATAAAATGTCGACTTTATCCCTAATGGGGTAGGAAGATCAAAAACTACCTAAACATAGGTCGTTCCGCCACGTCTGACAAGTTAATACAGATGATGATTATGTATATTACCATAGTGATAGGTTGTCAGCCCATCGCCAAAATTGTAATTCACTGAAACCCTCGATTCCCTTAGCTGATTTTTACAGCATGCACGGGAGGAGATGCAGCTGTCACATTCTAGGTTTTTCTATCACTCCCAGTCCAGCATGGAAGACTGACTAAGTATGTATAAACCCACACAATGTTATTTAGATCCTGGTCTTAAACTATCATCACAAAATAACACGCCACGTGGTCTTGCACATCCGTAACATTGTCATAATCGATCGATTACATATTGTCAATTTATCATACATTTCCTATAAACAATTAATAATGCATGCACAAGGACCAGGACATCATACTAAATGAGAAGGAAAATCCGTGAATCTTAGGTAATTATACTAATATAATAGTATACAGGATGTTAATTTAATGCGTGCCATAGCTTAGGGGGTGTTTCAGTAACGTTAAAGGAGCTCATAAAAAAAAAACATTAATCGGTAGGTATAAATAACTAATATACCATAGCTATATACATGAGTTTTTTTATTTTTTACAGAGTTAAATAACTCATATTTAACTTTTATTTATTATTATTATATTTATTTATTCTCGAACTCTATAAAATAATTCGCTTGCACATAAAACCCGCGGGCAGTAGTTAGTAAAAGTCGATATAGACATAATCGATAGTTGGTTTTGCACGGATATTATATCCTTTAGTAATTACATATCATTTGCAGACAGATTACTATGTAGTGTAAGATAAGTAGATGTTTATTTCTAGTAATCGAAACATTATGTAGGTATGTGATAAATTCCTTGTAAACTATATTTAGTCCCATTTGAATTTGTATGTAGAACACTTATAAAGCTGTGAAACACTTATTATATTATTGACTGCAAGGTCTCAAAATAAAGTGTGAATGTACCTATACGTTTACATATTTTTCATACATACCTACCTATTTCGATCCGATTTTGCACTTAATTTAAAAAAGGTCATTATTTTTATAGGGTAGTTTTGTAGATAGTATTCATAATTATTTATATTAAGTGTATTGTAGAATAAAATTGCACATTCATTTTGCGAGTTTAAAAATATATATGCATGATTTTTATTTTTACATATCTTCGATTGATTTCTGATTGATTGCCGGATAAACCCTCATAAGTAGACGCATCATTCTAGTTTACAACTAGCACAAAAAGTAAACAATGATAAATATCGAACACTTGAAGGTCGTATATGCGAAGATGTAGCAGTTGTATAGTGGTCGTATAAGAATAAATAAACTAGTTAAAAAGCGACGAGGCGAAACCGGCCACGACCGGGCCGAGTCTCGACCTTGCAAGGTCGCTGGCGCATCGGCGCTTGCGCATTCTCTACACACTCAGGATTGCTTGTCAAGCAGAGAACTGTTACCACAGAATATATAATAGTACTAGGGTACAGAAGACGCACTCTAAAACCACATCGTAACAAAAATAAACGTTACCGCCCGAGAATAAAGTCCAATTCCGTTCGCAAGCGCATCAATACCTACTTTTATAATAACCTACCGATCGCGCGTGCAAGCAAAAATGTGCCGAAAAGCTACTCGCGAGAGTTATTATTTCTTTGAAAGTCTCAAACAGCTTTCTCGCTCGCACGCTGTAGGGTTGCGATAAGCGACTTTTGCGAATTTGTAACGTAACGGTAAATTGTCAAGTACATACATACATACATATTATCACGCCTGTATCCCTAATGGGGTAGGCAGAGCGTCAACGACCCAAACAAAAATCGTTCCGCCACGTCTCACAAGTTTTGAGAGTTGTTTAAGATAGATCTGTATATTTCTGTAGTAGGTAACAGGTTGTCAGCCCATCGCCTAAATTGCAATATACTGAAACCCTCGAATCCCTTAGCTGGTTTTTACAGCATGCCCGGGAGATGATGCAGCTGGGACATTCTATGTTTTTCTATCGCTCCCAGTCCAGCATGGGAGTAAATTGTCAAGTAGGTGAAATAAAAGTGTACCAGGTTTACGCCATTTCTACGCACTATTCAGTTAGTGTTGAATTACTTAGTTCTATTGATCTAGCAGTACCTATTTCATATATCACAGTAATAATTTACGTATTCTACCTAGGTATAATAATAATAACCGATTTTTGGTGATGGCGGCCAATCTTCCAGAGATCGGCCAACTACGCGGGACTAGTTTTTTAGTGCCCAAGTGTTTGCGCAATACACAAGCGAACTCTCTATTTCTTCATTCAATCTCTTATTCTGATGGGTTGGACAGATTGACTGACACGACCAAAGAGAAATCTATTTGCATGCCCATCCGACTGCATGGAACCTTAAAAAATCTTTAATGAGAATGAGAATAAATGCAACTTGGCGCGATAACTAACTGGCGACAGCGATGCGCGTGCGTGCGTACGAAGCGAGCGACAAGCGGCAGCCTACTGAACTAATCCCACGCGTGGGGCGCGGCATGTACTTGCAGCTTCGTGCCTACCGGCCGGAGTGCGCCAGGCCTGCTGTTACAGAGTCAAAATTATTATATAAACCACTCCAGATGCATAATTAGTAGGCGGTTTAATATCTGACACCAGGGTTCAGAGGATAGAGATGAACGTGATCTGCCAAAAAGTCACTTTATGATTTTATATACCTTTCAAAAATGGATCAGCACCTTGTTTATATAAATCTATTTAAGGATGTTTAGACTGTAAGACTTGAAAGTTGCATATTGTTCCTCATCTCATAAGATTATTTATTACAAAAGATTATGTAGATTGTGTCGTTGGGGTTATAGTTTAAATAACACCTGCGAATGTGGTGCCTCTCCACAAACAATGGCACACCTGTTGTCGTGCCAGGCGTGCCCATCATCCTGTACGCAAGATGACTTGTACAACGCTACTGATAGCTGTCCTCCCTTACACCCGGTATAGCTTAAAGCTCTATTTTAGTCTATTAGTCATCAATTTGATTTGCACTCTACAATTGCGTAGTAAGTCACGATGTCTCGGTGAAAATCCGCAGGTTCGGCGCAGGCGCAGCTTTCTTGCCGATTGCAGAGAAACCGACCGACAATCGTATTGGAATCGTGATGGCACGAGTCGCATCGTAGTATTGCGATTTGTATGATGAGTTTTAAAAGTACTTGCTAGTTTCCCGGCTTGTGGTTTCTACTGCAAGCAAAAGCCAGATTGAGTCTGTCCGAATACTTACTAAGTTTCATCCAAATCAGTCCAGCTGTATTTATTGGCGCGTATTTAATGCACCTCCGTGGTCTAATGGTCTGAGCCATGGGCTCCTGATGTGGGTTCAATTCCCACGGGGGGAACACAAAGTGGATATCTGTCAATGTATCACTTTGTGAGATTATCCTCAATTTGGTTAGGACATTGCAGGTTGAATCACCTGATTGTCGGAAGAGAAAAAAAAGGACTCCGTGCTTCGGACGGCACGTTAAGCCGTCGGTCCCGGGCACTGTCTTTGATAGTGGTCGTTACACAAACCATGTCAGAGGCCTATTAGCGGCGGCTTAAAAACTCTGACACCAGGGTACATCGGTTCGATCGACTCGAAACCCATACAACAAGAAAGAGAACCTATTCAAAGAATGCACACCGCTCGGCACATTTGCGACATTGTTTAAAAAATTGCAAAAGTCGCTCAACTGTTCATTACAGTTATATCTGTCGATACCCAATCGACTCCTGCGCATACATTATTATCCGTTATTAGAACCATGACCGCCTTTTATGCAAATTGTATCTTACTTACGTGAGAAACAAAATGAAGCAAATAGGTTATTTTTTTGTAACGTTTACTGCAAAAAATACAAAAGATTTCCTGTAACTTGTTAACTGTTTATCTTTATTTGCATACTTGTTCAATTACAAGTACTCCGTGAATAAAATCGTAAGGCATTTAGGTACTTGTTTGAGTGTACTTTTTAATGTTTCCTATATAAAAATACAAACTCCAAATTGTACCTTCCGTAAAAGACACACAACACAACCAAATGTGGATTATTTACAAATCATTTTAAAGATTCTTTTATCATAATGTTTTGACTGTTGTGGCTGGGTATCATCATCAGCCACAACAGTCCACTGCTGGACATGGACCTCCCCAAAATTAGGGGTATATATGCCATACCCGCACCCGCCTTTTACGACACCCGCAGGAAGTTATGAGGTGATGCTATTCTAACACAGCACCACTGGGGTGTGGCTGGTATATTGAAGTCTTTTGTAATAGACCAGCATATCCAGACATAGTTATAAACTTATGAAGTAACCTAGACTCAAAAACAATTAGAAACAACTCTTTTAAAAAAACATGAGAACCATTGTTTGTAATTGTTTCTGTATGCAAATATTTTATCGAATTTCTTTTTAATGAGCGTGGCATAAAATTGGGTAAGACGTAAGAGTCTAATAGGGCATTCGGTGTAATGATTGTTACGCAATTTCAATTAAACGTGTTCGGACAAACGTAACACACGCAACGTTTTGTTACATCGAAAACTCGTTGACTTTGTAAGGGACGAGAGGCTACTCGTTTGACTTCTTGTAACATTGTTCTGAGGAAACTATCCATTAACACGACTTTGGCCGAGCGAAACGAAGCGATGTGAGATAAAATCTTCTCTTTTAAAGCATGAACATTGATGATGTAAGCTCTCATTTCTAGAACTTAGACAGCAAAGGATATTTTTTATTTTCCTTTTCATTTGTGCTGTTCAAGTCAAAAAATATTCAAGTCTAAAAAAAGAAGTTTAAAAGTAAACGACGCCGTAAATTGATGTTTCGGTCGCCAAATTGCGTTTTAGTTTCTGTAGGTAATGTTAAAGTATTTCTTGTGATGTCTCCTTAATGTGTATTACTCTACATTACACCTCATTTCAAATTTAGTAGGAGAAAACTTCCTTTCCGTTACGTTACCTACCTATGTGTTTTGTAAAGAATACCAACAGAAATTCCTACGTGCGAACACCCGTAATTTCCTTTGCCAAAACACATTAGTTTATTGCAACGTCCGTTTCAGAAGAATGTCTTGCGTCCAGTCTGTAATTAATTTCATATTAATCGTTAATTAGGCAGATAAAGTGGCTGTATGTTATTTAAATCTGTTGCCTCAGTTTATTGGCGGTATAGAGATTTGTACGATTTAACATATGTTATTTTATTATTGTACAGGATATGGATAAATAAACAGGCGTATGGTTTGAAGTAGTAAAAGGACACTGCAACCTAGATGCTAAATGTATAATTACCTAGTAATCTTGGTTATCTTATCAGTTATTTATCACACAGTCTGATCAATACTGTCTACAAAGTGATTCATTATATTTTTTTTAGTTTTGCCATAATATAATAGTTTTAAAGTTTCTCTAAGTAAGGTATATAACTTGTAAATAACTAGAAAAAATAACATCATAAGTTGTGGTACTTATTGTCTCGTTAAAATATAGTTTAAATCCAGGTTCAATTTGTTACTATAAGATCTATTAAGTTGTAATAAAATTTAAAGGTCCAGGAACGGTGGTCGCGGAATACGCAAAGATTTTTAATCAGGCTGATGTTAGAAGTAGTACGACGTTATTTACCGCAATCTGATGATAATTAGAACGTTAATAATGGCTCTTTTCTGTTAGCGCATAACATAATGAATTTGAACAATTTGTTGAGGTTAATTTCGCAAGTGTAAAGTAGCAATTAGATTGTTTGCTAGATTTATAATGGTCTGCTAAAGTTATGCGTTACTTTAGCTGCGGATTAGGAGTTTTCCCGTTGAAGTAACAAAATACAAAGTAAAAAAAAGTGCTGCATTCTTTTAAACCACATGTTTTAGGTACTGATGATACCAAACAACTTTCCCGAAGCACAAACATTTTAGCTCGAAAAAATTATTTGCCTTTTCCATACAAAGATGCTCTCCTCATCCGCAAATTTGTAAAAATGTTAGCTAAAATTCTTGTGCTTAGGGAAAGTTGTTTGGTATCATCAGTAGAACATGTGGATTAAAGGAACACGCAGTTTTTTTTTTTACATCCTGTATATAAACCTATCTTCTTTATGATGTAAATAAGGGTAGGTAGTTTTGATGATGAGATGGCATCCGTAACGAATAAGAATTGTGCCCTTTTACTCATACATTAAAAACTTTTATCACCGAAATTTTCAAATAGCTAACCTTTAACTGAGTTATTTACGCTTTCACAATACATGCCAATAATAATTAACCTAAGTGACATTTCCAAAAAGAATAAGAAAGTGTTCTTTATTAGATTCTTACGTATTACGTTATGAAACTTTTTGGTTTTCGACGTTGTTCTCATGTGTCGTAGATACATTTCTGTCACGTTTTCCTATTTCTTACTACTCTGTGACTTTTTAACATTACTTTGTCGGACATACACTACCTTTAGCATTGTTGTCTTAAAAGTGAAAGATTCTTCATAACATTACAATACTGTGCTTACAAGTTACTACTTTTATAGTGTAGGATGTCGTTGGTTCGTTACCACGAGTTTATTTTCCGTTTCTGATATTGATCCCAGTTTTATGAGGACATTGTAGGCTGAGAAATGTTAACCTCTTTATACTCTTACTAAATAGGCTATTTTCCTACTAGTCAAATCAGCAACTTTTTATGAAATGTCAAAACGCTTTTTTGTATGAAAATTGTGAGTTATGACGTCACAGGCTTGTAAATATTGACTACTCAAATCAATAACTTCTATATTTTTAACTCGATTATCTAAATGTGCATATTTTTTGAAATGGTGAATGAGATCCACAATATTTTAGCCATCAGTTTTAAGTATAAACGTTTTGAATTTTTTTAGCCACCCAGTCAACATGCCTATAATATTCCAGTTTATACTTTGTCTAATTGTTAAGGGAATGTATTAATACAATAATATTGATAGAGTTCATTTAATTTTGAGGCAGCGCTACCACTGCTGATAACGATACACTGCGCCTGCGCATAGTGCGGTATGCTGAATTATTTATTCTGTTATAGTATCGACTGCAGCATTAACTTTAGTCAGAATTGCTAACTAAAATTAAAAAATGGTTGCAGTACTGATTTTGGGTCTTCACAAATAATTTGTTTTGTGTTGTCATTTAACTTACTTATTAAACGTCGCACTTAAGTTCAGCAAGATCCTTCGATGCAAGGAATAAAATTATTTCTCTGAAAAGAATTATCAAGTTCTCTTGAACTAAAGACATTCTTTTTTCACTAGCTTTATTATGCCTTTTTAAATGTTTCCATGTAATTTTCGCTGTACTGTCGTTATAATTTTAAATATTCTTAGGTACCTACATATTCAGATGCACAAATTAAAAGTGCACCAAATGCAATTTGCGTCGTTCTTTGCTTTAAAAATTGTTCACGTACTTAATGAAGAATGTTGATGAGAGATAATATCTCATTATTTGCATTTCGGCTCAACCTTTGTTTTGTTTTATTAAACTGTTTGTAAATAAATTTGTTTGGAGCATAAGTGTATCCAATATGAAGAGGAGTCGAATTTCTACTATAGTAGGCACTTTCCTTCTAGTTAAGGTGACATCATTGTTCATACAATCACGCCTTTATCCCTACTGGGGTAGGCAGAGCGTCAACGACCTAAACAAAAGTCGGTCCGCCACATCGGACAAGTTTTGAGAAATATTTCAATTAGATCTGTGTATATTGCTGTAGTGACAGGTTGTAAACTTATCGATTAATTGAAAAAGGTTGTCAGCCCAAAAAAATAAAACACTGAAGCCCTCGAATCCCTTTGCTGTTTACATGCCAGGAACCTCCCTGGCATCAGCCTAGAATCAGCTGGCACATTCTATTATTTTTTATTGCTCTCAGTCCAGAATGGAAGTAGTAGAGCTATGTGGTTTTAATAAGCTCTTACAACAAGCACCTGCCTAGACTAGTTCCGTTAGAATTCGACATAGCTTTAAGCTGCAATTAGCATTTAGATAAGCCTAAAATTCAGCCTATAGCTGCTAAAATGCTATCTAATTTATTCAGGCCTATACTTAGATCTAGTTTATAGGCAGCCATAAGAAATAACGCAAATAAATTAGCCAAATTGAATTTTCGATATTCCGTGCAGTTAGTACCAATTTAGCTTTGAAATAAACTAAGTTGTAGGTACCTACTTCTGTTACAAAAATATTTCGTTACAACGTCAGGAAATAAAAAAAAAACTTCTACACAAAATGAACACCTCGATCAGACAATAATGTAGGAAGCCAATTTTTTTTATTTCTCGAAAGAATTTCCTGCTGATCGTTGTTCAGTTTCACAAACTCCGGTACGCTGTCCCTTACACCCGGATATAAAATTCGGAAACCAAGAAACACATTTTTTACGTGGTATTCATACAACCACGTCCTGGACATGAGGAGCGGCCCTATCGATAGGGCCATATACCATAGGGCCATATCCACTATACCATCGGGCTTGTTGATGTCAATGAGGGTAGTGAAAAAATGCAAGATTTAACCCTTTTTATATGGAAAGACACGGGATGATGCTATCCCAGCGTCAGTTTGATCACTTGAACAAAAATAACCTTGCTATTCCGAGCATGGCTTATGCAACGAGACTATTTTTACACCAATGGGTTTTTTGTGCCATTACCATAATGGTGTTAGAATACCGATTACAATAATAAGATGTGATGTGATGCATTGCCGGATGCAATTCTAAAGCTCTTCACAGACGAACTGCGGTAAAACTGCAGGTTGATAGTTGGCACGACTGCAATAACATCGTGAGCACAGAATTAATATAGTACTCGCGAGTACACTGACTGTTTGTTTCAACTTCTTTTTTTATTAGAAATGGGTTTTCTTTTGATTCTAGACACAAGGTCAAGGATAACAGTGACAGAGTCGACCATAGAGCGAGCTCAATCAGAAGATGACTGATATGGCAATATCACTTTCATGCACCGACGGAACACAGCAAGCTGTTTGGCGCCGGTCTCCGGGTAAAAGGGTGGTCGCGAGCCAGGCGTCCCCTTGCGGAGTCTACCCCGCCTTGTTGGGATCGTTCAGCTGGACTTATTCATAGGCAAGCCTGTGTTGCCCTTACCCGGGGTGGACCATTAGGATGTAGGACCAAAAATGTATTGAAACTGCAAATGGACTGCAAATTGGCAATCAGAGTACAGTTAAATTGCTGTCCGTTTGTTAAGGGCCTAACAGATACGCTTAACTTGCCAACTGATTGGCCAAGATTGAATACTTAAAACTCTGGCGCGTTAGATCCTGTTGGTATCAAAACAATGTTATAAAGAGACAAATAAGTGCATGAATTAAAATAAGTAACTTGTATGATTCCGGATCAGAATAAAAAAAAACATATGTCATCTCAACACGGAATAAAATATACTTCAAACGTTTACCTAGATAAGCATTATAAGCTTACCTAGATAAGCATTCAAATTGGCCTGCCAGCAGGCAGATGCATATTGTCCTTTCTAAAATCACCCTTAAAAGTCACCCTTGACGGACACGGCTTTTATAAGGTCTTTCTCACTCTACGTACCCTTTTCAGACGTAGTTTCATGTATGTAAATATATATGTAATGCACTAGGACAAACACTGCACGTATTGTAATGTATAGGTACACTTAGTGGCATTGGAAATGCGTGGTTAGAGTCATGCCTAGTTAGATGTTAAATCGACCGTGTTTACGGACATAATATACCTGCGGTAAATCTAAGGTAAACGATGAAAGTTCTGTCTCTGAGTTGGTTTTTGTTTTCGGTCAGTTAAAGTGAAGTAGAAATATGGAATCTGGCTAATATCTAGTAGGTTATTAAAGAGGTCCGCCGCCGAAGATAGAATAATATGTTCAACTGCATCTACGAGTACTCTGCATGTGATGAATACCTCGAGAAAATAATGTTGACGTAGATGAAGCTGCAGAGCAGAAAGTTAAAAAAAAAACGTTTCAAATAAAGAAATGTTTATAGTGAAAACTTCCAAAAAACATGAGCATCGTTAAGCATTAAAGCCTTGGCGACATACCTCAAACAGTTATTCAGGTTGTTACTCAAAGTGTACACGTTTGATATTTAAATATCAGGGTGAAGACGAGACGTAAACTTTACATTGGTATTTAGATATTCTCGTGAATCGTGTCTATCACACCCATTATCTTACCGCAGATTATCTATAGGTTTTCCGGACCGCGACTTTACTTAGCGTTTTGGCTTTTCCCGTATATATATCCGGACTATCTTCCAGTAACAGGAACAGGAACTGAACTGCCTCCGTGGCCTAGTGGTCTGAGCCATCGGCTCCCGATCCGGGTTCGATTCCCAGGCACACAAAGATGATATTTGTCAATTTATCATTAAGTAAGATTTACCCCAGTTTAGTAAGGACAATGCAGGCTCAATCACCTGATTGTCTGGAAGAAAAAGATTCCGTACTTTGGAGGGCACGTTAAGCTGTCGGGCCTGGTCGCTGTCTTTGGCAGTGGTCATACACAAACCATGTCGAAGGTCTATTATCTGTGCGGTTTAAAAACTCCGACACTAGGGCTGATCACAGAAGAGTAAATGGAGCTAGGGAGCGTCAGCGACTTTCTCTAATCAGTGGGGCTGATCCACAGAAGAGTAAATGGAGCTAGCGCTCTAATCAGTGGGGCTGATCGGGTCGATCGACTCAAAAACTCAATCGACAAAGAAAGAAAGAAAAAAATTGTGTTTTCGCTTTTCCCGTGGAAATACCTAAGTGCGTTTCCGGATGGTTTTCTATATCGGGACTCTCTTCCAGTAAGAGTGAACGGATTTCTTCTGGGTGAGCTCGCTTCAACTTGTGAGTCCGTTTGTAAACCACTATTAGTTATGTGAGATAGTTCTGTCGGAATTATCCACAAGAAAGCCCAGTATCCTGTTGCCCAGGATGGAACTTAGGAAGTCCCATACCACACCTAAATAATAGGGTCTGCAAAATCCGGACAACACTCACACACGTTTAATTTTTTTTTTGTCAGCTGGATATTGTTTTAAACATGTTTCCTAAAGAGATTTCGAAAGGCGTAAAAGCTTTTAAAGAAATTGTTGAATGCATTTAATGTAGTATTTAGAAATATGGCAGGTTTCCGTTAGACGTTTCAACTTTTGACCTGTTTGTAATATGATGGGTAGGTATTTGAAATTTAAATAGCTGCATGTTGCAAAAATTACGATACTTAACTTTAGTTTTTCATGTTTTGTTACTTTCCCACTCGAGAAGCATTCGATTCCACAGTAGTCAAATAGCAAAGCAATCTGCTCACTGTGGAACCTAAGATGGATCGTCTCATGTGCCAGAATATAGCTGACTCCGAAAACGGAAGGGCGAACACTTCTGCTTGACTACAGAAATTTCGCACGGGTTATATTAGTTCTGCGCCAAACTAGTTCTGCGTCCTAGTTCAGACATTCTTTAAATTCAACACGTTGTCTAAACAAACATTTAATACTAACAATTCATTTACCTAATTTAATCATCTTGGCCTTGTCAAGATAATTATAAACTATAGTTAGTGATTAAACTATCAACCCACACACTAACCATGACATAACCATGTCTTGTTAAAAATACTTTAAATAAAAACATTGAACTCGTACATTTCATTGAAGATAATAATCATTTAGCATTCGAGAAAAATCGTAGGTTTGCTTATTCATGTTTTAGAGATCTTTAAATATGTTTGATTGATCGAAATCTCAATTTATTATGTCTTATGTACTTGAAGATATTGGTTTAAATCTTCTAATATTGATATTTTTGGTATTTCCTTAAACAAATTCAAAAACTTGAATCAGAATGAATGAGAAAGAATGAGAAATCAAAACTTGAATTAAAATAACCAACCCGTTTAACTTCTTAACTTCTTTAGATAGTAAGTAAATAAATACTTACAATTTATTGTCTTTGTTATTTAGCATGTAAGATGTAAATCTGTTGGCAAACCTAATAAAAAAATTAAATATTAAAAAATAAAATTAACGCGTATTTTGTAGTTTTTTTTTGTTTTTTTTTAAGTGTGATCGTCATTTTAGCACAGACTTACTGGCTCTTTAATGTGCCAGACAAACAGCTGATCCATAGATTATATGTTTTTATTGTTAAATTAACCTATTCTGTTTTTTATCCTACAGGTACGTTCCTAAGTATATCAACACAAATGGAGTTAAATGAAGAGTGGTTAAATAAATCTGGTATGATTAACGAAAGAGGTAAGTAGGTAGGTACACTTTACTTAAATTTACATAAAACTTTACCATTTCAACGGAAAGATAATTTACGGTCCTATTATTTTATTTACTCTTCTGTAAAGTTCTTTGGTATCATTGGTAGATCGGTTTTCCGCGAAATACTTGTCAAACGCCATTGACTAAACCACAGGTGCCAACTGTTTGTTTTGGCTTGAAACACAAAAACAATTCATCGAAACGAACACAAAATCATGTACCGTGAAATCAGAACCGAGTTGTTACTCAACATCTCGAATTTGTATCGAAAACATTCCTCGAAATGATCAAAACAACGGAGTCACGACTCCCTTTGTTAGGGATCTATTAATCAAGACTTCAAAAAAATCTGTAGCACTCATCATCTCATCATCCTATCGGTTACTGCGAAACTAGATGATTCATGTTTACAAAGGAAGGTTCTCTTGTATCGACTAGGTTTTCGAGACCACAAACGATACGATTAACCCTGTAGTCAAAATATTTTTACATACGTACATACATACTATCTCGCCTGTATCCCTAATGGGGTAGGTAGAGCGTCAACGACCTAAACAAAGTAGTCTGTAGGTATATTGCTGTAGTGACAGGTTGTCTGTCAGCCCAAAGCCTTAAATTACAATACATACTGAAACCCCTTGATCCCTTAGCTGATTTTTACAGCATGCCCGGGAGGAGATGCAGCTGGCACATTCTATGTTTTTTTATCGCTCCCAGTCCAGCGTGGAAGTTGTATCAAGACGAAGACATTTTTAAACAGCCTATTTTGAGCTTTCCTATTATATGGGCCCCTGCGACATTGTTCATGTAATGACTACTATCAAAAACAGTGATAGGGACTGTCGACTTAACGTGCCCTCTGAAGCACAGAATACTTTTTTGACCGAAATTCAGCCTGAATTGTCCTAACCAAAAGTCGCAGAAAGTGATAGCTTTTTAAATATCAACTTCGTGTTCCTAATGTGGAAATCAAACCTACGGTCTCCAAATCGGGATCCCGAGGCTCAGATCACTAGACCATGGAGGCAATAGATGATTCACGTTTACGAAGGAAGTTATTGCTTTTTTCCCTTGTCCAAAACGCTTAGGGATTATGATATCATTGCCGATCTGGATGTGATCATGATCTTTGTGAAATCACTCGGTGATTTTATATTTGTGTCAGGTTTATGGCTTTTGAAATCACTTTGTTTCTCAGAGGAAGATATAAAATATTAGGTATGGATTGTAGTATACTAGACAAGTTTACTTGCCAAAATATTTTTGTAGTTAATTTTCCGGGAACGTTTCCAAAATGGGAACCATAAGCTTATGCTACAGAAAAGACCCGAATACCAGTAGAAGAAGAAGTAGATAGATAGATAGATAGATAAACTCTTTATTGCGCATAAATATTAGTAAAGTAGGTCCTTATAATTATTATATCTTTTACTTTCATAATAATAGCTCAGTAGGTAGGTGCTGTTAAAAATTGCTTTCATCAGAATTCAATTGGCTTACTCTACTTTATTAATTTTGGAATGATAAAGAGGAATTATTTTATGTAGATATCATTACTGTCTTTCTTACAAAAATTTCAACAAACCTTCATAGGACTAAATTCAAACATAGTCATTCAATTCACTTATATTTGAGTCGTAATTACGACATAGGACTTTCACCACGCCCATTATCGATTGCAACAAAAACAAATAAATTGTTCTAGATATCTATTGCCTTGCCATCATATAGAGTAAGTCAACGACACACCCGGCAGAAACACCTGCTGCATATTTATGTCACGACCGCTCTTGCCCTTTGGGGAAAACACTAATTCAATCTAGTGTGCTGCATTGCTAAACAATACCGTTGTATATTATTGTTACTTTTAATAGTATATTTTTGACTAGATTTCCGGACCGCTAAGGTTTCACCCGCGACTTGATGGGTTGGGTAATTTTCCCGCTGTGTAAAAGCTCGGGTTGAAAGTACCAATTACCATTCTTTCATGGAAAGGAATATTTGGTTACAATGTTCACGCATATTTACATGCCCAAAACTTTTCTTCTTTCACATCAAGCAAATAAATATTTATTTACTTAACTGACGCAAAAATGTTTACTAAGAAATGCCACATCTTTTTCCTCGTACTGAACCCACGACCTTTGCTTTCAAAATTCATAGCATCACCTGCTGCGCATTTGTATAAATGGCATCGTAGTGGGCGAATCGCATCGAACGCCAAATACGACGCAGGCGCCGATGACTCAAATGTCCTTGACGTGACAATGACATTGGAGGAACAGACCATACCTCTAGAAGGAAATCTTAATGAGAAGAGACGATTTAAAGGGGATTACTTCATTCCAAAATAAAAGGTGCAGCTTTCCAAAAATAACTGATGATGGGTGTTGCTCATGCTCAGTCAACGAAACTGAAACACTTTCACAGAGAAATGCTTCGATATGAAAGAAGTTTGGCTTTATCATATAAATTGTCTGGAGGTGGTAATTTTGTATGGGTAAGTCATTTCCTTTTTTGAAAGAATTTTTTGCTTACACCAGAATTTTCTTGTTTCAGTTTTGTCTAAGCAACCCTTATCAGTATGCGGGAAACTATCCCTTACACATCCTATGATTTCGTCGCACAAGATGATAATGCGATATTTTATAACAGAACTTAACTAATCAAGTTTATTAGACTTCTGCACTTCATAGTTGTGTTGTACATCCGGTATGACATTTGCGTGGTCACGTTGAATCTCCTTACATTGTTGTATTAAAATATAATCGTCGGTTTTCCAACACAGGAGAGCAATTACGTTTCGATCTCTTATATGCAGATCACCTGGGAAACCTGTTTTGTTTTCAACAATAGCCCGTGACCTTGTCAATGCGAGATTTATTTATTTCCCACACTGGTTTATTGCTGCTGAGTGAGCCAGCACCGTGTCTAACGCTTCTGTTATTGCTTCCTCGAATTCATCTGCATCTTCTTTATTGAGTTCAACTGCCTCTATGTGGTCTAGTGGTTTGAGCCATGGGCTCCCCATCTGGAGGTCGTGGTTTCGATTCGACTCCCACGGGGGAACACAAAGTTGAAATTTGGCAATTTATCACTTTGTGAGATTTTCCGTTTGATTAGGACAAGGCAGGCTGAATCTCTCTATTGTCTGCATGAAGAAGGATTTTGTGCTTCAGAAAGCACGTTATGCTGTCGGTCCCGGTTGCTGTATTTGATAGTTACTCAAATCATGTCACAGACATGACATATTAACTGTGCTACTAGACGGCTTAAAATTACGGACACCAGAGTTCATCGGGTCACATGTTGACTCGAAAACCAACTCGACAAGAAGAAGATTGAATCCATATCCGGGTGCACCTTCATGAATTCTATTTTTAGTAAACCACTCGACTTTATCTGTCGATCTGCTTATTTCATCATTCATTAAAACTAAGTGCATTTCAACGTTATTACAAGCAATACAAACTTCCGCCTTCAAAACATTATCATTAAAACTTGGAATGTTTATGAAAAGATCCCTTATCTGCATTAATGTGTCATTACTCATTACATTCGAACATGCGCCACTGCGCTAGACTTATATGGCTTTATCTGGCGGTATCTCAGTCATCCAGGACCTTTGATCATCGTTCGCAAGAAACCATTAGATAGTCAAGATATTCCTTATTTAGTTCGTCTGATGAATAGATGATTGTGTGATTAGCTGCGACAATAATGTCGCTCATATTCTCGGTATCAAGGTCATGTTTATTTATGGCATTCCACAATTCTCTAATAACATCTTATTTATTCTCCTGTTCGCGGTTTATGGCACCAATTATGTTTTTTATCACGTTTTTGCCATAAGTACATCCTTATCCGTCTTTCCTTTCCAATTTTTTCTGATTCCGGGTCCGGGTCGCTGACCCTTGAGTTATTAATTTATTACACCTTTAAGTAAATCAAATTTTTTGTTGCTTTTAATCCTTACCTTTAGGCTTGTAAAATGTAGTATATAAAGTTAGTTATGTTATTTATTTTATTGGCAACCTTATTTCCATCACGATTAACACCTTCAGTCATTTTTCTTTTTGTGGTTTGCACAAAATTACTGTCATTCAAAGTTGTCACCTAATTAGGAGTCCATCATCACCTTACTCATCATCATTATTATTAATGAACAAACTTCGATCACAGCAAAAATTTTTTGTACATCAGTAATCCTCGCTGACTCATTGGCACTTGCTTTAAATTCAACATCCGTCACCATATTGTCATAGTTTAGATATTTTGTGACGTGAATCTTAGAATGGGTGTTCGAAATGACATCATCATGTGGTCAAGCTGCGGTCCTTACGCTTGATTTATCCCATTATTTAGATCCTATGTCGTCATCGTCATTGCGTAGTGTCGAAACTTTTGTTAGTGTTTCGAATATTTGGTGTATTGTCTCGGTTGTGTCGTTAGTTTCAAAATTTGTCACGTGTTTTGTGGTGTCATTAATAGACTCAAGGAAAATTGGCGTTGCAAAAACGCTTTCTATCGGTATATCTGTTTGTGAATTGGATATGAAAAAAGTAATGTGATGTTCTTTTAAGTATATCCATTTTTTTTCTAAACCTAGCTACTACGAGTTAGTACCAACTAAGTTCTAACAATAAGCTTGTAAATACTTGTTTAATCTTATGAGATCAGACAAACTTTTCGAAGCGTTTTCGTGGCTAGAAAATTCAGCTTACAGATATTTGTTCAAAACTTTTTGTTAACTTGATTTTTTAAACACATGTTTGTTTACTAACCTTGACACGTTATTGTTGATGTATTACCTGCTTCCTGTCTAGAGGTGAATGTTTGCCTACGTCACGCCCACGTCGTTGATTGGTTGTTTGATGATGAGGCATTGATGCGTAGCACGCGCTGCGCCTACGCACGTCGTAGCGTGATTGATGCGTCATTTCGTTGCGTTTTGGCGGGATTCTAGGCTTTTGAGTTCGTTGACTAGATGTTCTTTTAACATTATTATATAATAGTATCTTACTTAAATTCTATTTGATAACTTCATTTCTCTTTATATCATTGTAAATTTTATTGGTTTTCTGATTGAGTAACTTGGTAGTTACACTAGCTAGGATTCCTAGCCTAGGAATACGCGGGGCTTTGCGCTTACGCATATTTATATTGTTCATATCTTAGTGTATTGTATTCAATCAATTTTAATACACATTTTTGAAGGTTCTGTATCTGGGACGAAAAATATTATGATAGTGATCTGACTCAGCTCACTCGCTTGCATTTCGTTGTTTATTTCTCACACAATGTGATACGTGTTCGTCATACTTATGTCACTTGAGCCCCTTATTAGTCGCGTTGGTCATCTACCGTCTGGAATCGCGTGGGTTTTTCTCAGTACCTACTGTAATACTGTTTACACGGTAGTCATCACGCATGCGCGACGAGCCGAGACTGCGAATGTGATGCGTAAGGGAGTATGGTCACTGGCGAAAAAACACGATCATGTTATAATTTATAACATAGATCTCTATTAAGGTGAGGTTCCATAGGCTTACCTAGGTAAGCATATTACACTATCATATTAATCTCTCTATATTACATCAAGCAACGCCTCTCCTCCATCGTGCAAGCCCGCATCCTTACTTTCTTTGGACACGTCATCACCGATGAGATAGACGAACCAAATTAAAACCGCGGCACAAGAAGGTTCTGTGACTGAGTGCACCAGAAAAGCAGCCATCCGTGAGGAATGGCGACGGATTGTAAAGCGTGCCACCAATCCGGATTGACGACCACGACCGCTCTGTCAAGAGTGTACCGACGAAGACGACGAAGAAGATTAATCTCTACTAACCCATCAGTTGTAAGTATCTCTACTGCTTGTTCTATTGCTTTAAAAAAAAGTGTAGTGTAGTCAAATTTATGGTGGTGAGTGTCTTGGCAGGAAGTAGCGAAGTAGGGATGGACACTTGACCTGAGTGTCGATATTCAAATTGATAAGGCGGTTCTGTTCAATGAAAACCAAGTTCAAAAGTCCACCTTTGATCTACACATCTACCCCCACCAATAAGTTTACAGCATTCTCGTTTTTTTTTTTCGTAGTGTAACACTGTCCTTAATATGCGCAGGAGTTGAAGACGTTTTACGCAGCAATGACGAATGTTTATTTTTTCTTTTTGGATTTTGTCGTCAATACGATGACACAGCGCTTAGACTTGAACACACCCGGATGAAACGTATTAATTGGTAATTTATTTGCTACGCAATAACTGTGACGAATCATTTATAATAACGTTTAGGCGTGTCAGGTGGCGTAGAGCTGTGCGTAGAGCTTAGATCATTGGTAGGTAATTGATATTTGCGTAGGAAGACCGCCCCTGCATTAGTAAGACTATACCTACGTACTGTAACGTCCGCGCCTCCTATTCGCGTTTCAAATTCGCGTCAACGAGACATACGTCCCGCACATATTTGTCAATTTATCACTTTGTGAGATTCTCCCCAGTTTGGTAGGACAATGCCGTGCTTTTTAAGCGCTTTTAGCGGAGTCGTCCGTCCTGATCGCTGTCTTTGATAGAAGGTACTAGACGTTACACAAACCATGTCAGAGGCCTATTAGCTGTGCTATTTTTTTGTTTAAAAACTCTGACACCAGGGTTCATCGGGTCGATTGACTCGAAACCGACACGATAAGAAGAAGACTATTTATTTAATCTGTGGCTCTGACCACTAGACCACAGATGCTGTTATATGATCTCTTCTCATTCGTTTTGGCACGTGCTTCGAAAGGAAGTGACTGGTCAACGCGTGTGGGCAAGGTTTAGGTCATCTTCTATGATTAAAGCAACAACGTGTATGCGCTTTGTCAGTTTTGGTCGTGTTTATGAGAATATGACAAACTTCCATATTGGACTGAAAGCGTTTGGAATGTTTCAGCTGCTTATCCCAACAATGTAATGTATGTACAAACCGAAGGATTTAGAGCTTAGACTATAGGCTGATGTGATGATCTGTCACTCTAAAAAACTTTTCTTTTTCTGAAACTACACCTAAACATTTGACAGATCAGACGTGGCTAAAAAGCGGCTGACACTCTGTCTATCCCGTAAGGCTTGGCTAAATGTATTTATGTTTGTGCATTGGCAGTTTAGTTCCTGTTTACAAAAATATGACAAACTCATGCGCCTCGTGGAATAGATTAGCCTATCGTGGGATGTCTTCGTTGTTATTGAAATTAGAACAGATATCGTTTGATAGTCGTGCGAACTGGATAACGGTTTTCGATACACGCGTTCTGTTTTTAAATTGGATTTTACTTGTTCATGAGGAAGTTTCCTGACCGTTGTGACCTTTCAAAATAAGAATGCTGATCTTTCTAGATCGCGATCAGAGAACTTTAATAACAATCCTTAATAGTTATAAATTGTTCTATTTTTGAATGAATTTGAATTAATTCGGCATTTCTAAAGTTCCGGTTCTAACGAAATTATTCTTACTCTGAAAATAATATGCAGTTAATATTTGTCTCTGAGGTGATTAAAGTAATAAAACTCGATATTTCGGTCTACAGTTTCCATATTAGGGTCAGGTTTCATATAAGGTGCAGCAAAAAACTGGTGCTAGCACGAAAAGTTCTCACATTGATTAATTTACTGTTGACTAGTTCTTGGCATATTTCAAGATTTTATTATTAGGAGTGTACCTACTAAATCAAACCTATATTATTTATTTTCACCAAGTTTAGATATTGCCTTGAAATGGAATTTGTCCCTTTCTAGGAAAAATAATAGAAAAAAAATCTAGTAAATGTGTTTGGTTTGTATGACGCATATTTTTTTAATTATTGGCCATTAAAAAATTTAGATTAGGTATTCTTGCTTTAAAAATAGTATTGCTCTTCAAGAACAGTTGATAGATAGCAGAAATACAACTGCCGACCCCATAAGGTACTAAAAGTGTAACTATTTGTAGAGTCGCGCTGCGGGTGGTATTAACTTAAAGCATAATTAGCAACACAAGTTGCTTTAAAACAGCAGGCAAAAAGTGGGTGTCAGTATTCGAAGGGCAAACCCCAGTCCGGACGGGCCTCCGGTGTAAAACAGAATGTACCTACCCCGGTCTAGGTCAGTGGCTGATAACGTTCAAATCTGTGTACGTTCACTCATAAATCTGAGGCAAGAAAGGGCGTTAGAAACCGCTAGAGGCTAGGTGGTTATAGACGGCCATTGTGTTCAAAAACGAAACGTGCTGGACAAAATCGTTTCAGGGGATTCCGAAAAACAGCTATGTATTTAAAAAAAAAAAACATGCGATAAAATGTGTGATAAAATGGCTATCACGGCCTTATCGCGGCTGCATGCTACGGGGGCTGGTCAGTATTCACTGCTCGCGTGATCAAGCCCTCTGATGGATCCCAAAGAACGATCAGTCAGCAGAGCGGCGTCGAGAAGTCATCACGCGAACATTAGGTAGATGATATTTTTTTGACCCGGCACCGAACGGGTGGCAACTGGTAACAAAGACAGCATTACATTAAAAAAAAATACAGTTTAAATAACGTCTAAGCTAGTTCTAGGCCAGGTGCGCGCACGCATAATAATTGACGTAATTTTTGTCGCCGGCCCCTCGCCCTTCGCGGTCGCACGATACCTGCCTTACTTTCATAATGCAATTGGGTTACGCTTGCAGGCCCTTGATAAAAACCTGAGACATGTACTTGGTTTTATTAGAACAAAGTCTACGGCTTGGCTGTGAATAAATTAAGATATCTAGATTTTTCTTTTAGATATTTTTACCTAATAGAAAAAAGATGCATTTCCATCTTCTTTTTTAAGGTTTTCTGTTTCTTTTTTTTTTGTAGTTTTGCTCATATTTTATCCTCCACAGTGCAGGAATCTTTGATAATAATATCCAATGCCAGCAAAATGTTTTTCAGTACAAGATTTAAATTGTACAAAACGTTTGTTACTTATTTTCATAATATTATGTGTTACATTACAAATTATGTTAGGTATTCTCCCACATACTTCGAAGGAGTGGTCGGTTTTCACAATCTCTTAGAAGAAAAAAAAGGTATCTACTTATTGTACTCGTGAAATTTTTGACCTTTAAAACATCTGCAGCCCATATTGGAGCAGCCAGATGAGCACTAGTTTCCAGTAATAACGGCGCAAACTATCAAGTACAGAAATTTCACTGCCTTATATCGGGTGTAAGGGACAGCGTCCCGCAAACTGATAGGGGTTGCTCAGTCAACGAAACTGAACAACTATCACCAGGATTTTTTTCTTCCAGGAAATAAAAAAAAATTTGTTTTCTATACAAATTGTCTGCTCAAGGTGGTCCGCTGACGCTGACGTTTGACGCTGTCCCTCACACCCCGTATAAACAGCGGTAATTTGAACTAGTTTAAGAACATTACATTAACATGCTAATAAAGTACATAATACTTATCTACAAAATGATTGAAGAGTCAAGTGCCTTTTTAATTTAATCGGGTTTAAGATTCAAAAAACCAAAAATATTCATTTGTATTTTTTGCAGATTTTAAATTAGTTATCAAATGACATAAAAATTGTTCAGTTATAATAATGTGAGCAACCGCTCAACAATGTTCAACATTCATGGCCGCTCAACAATGTTCAATACTGACAAACTATCTCTATAGAAATATGAACACCTGCTAGAATGACCCTCAAAACTTTGCGAAAACGCCCTTCTATAAAGTCCCTGATGCTCTACCTACCTACTAAGGTATACAGGCGTGTCTTTATATATTTATGTGTCTTTTAAAAGCCCTAGTAGTGGACAGGCAGCCATTGCACTTGCTAGGGAACTGTGTCACATTTCCGCGTTCATGTCGGCCCAGATATTACAAATCCGAGCTTGTGCTAAGCTCCGCTTGAGCTTTGAGAACGGCTTAAGCTTTACATTAAAAAATGTACCGGGTGTAAGGGACAGTGTACCAGAAACTGATAGGGGTTGCTCAGACAATAAAACTGAACAACTTTCACCAGGAAATTCTTTCAAAAGATGAAAGAAATTTTTGGCTTTTCTATACAAATTGACTGATCGAGGTGGTCATTTTGTATGCGAAACTCAATTTTTTTTTTAAATTTTCTGAATTAATTTCCTGGTGAAGAAGAAGAAGTTTCAGTTTCGTTGACTGAGCAACCCTTATCAGTTTGTCGGACGCTGTCCCTTACACCCAGTATATAGTCAGGGTGCATGTAGGTAAGGGACGGTGACGGTTACTGGTACTGTATACAGGTTGTAAAAAAAAAAATTGGCCCTTTTGTATGGGAGGGCCAATTTCTTTTTCGTATTTCGACCTATGTTCCTTGGGGAAAGTTGTGCAGTATCATGGGCAGAATCACACCCTAAAATATGGTCAGTTTTTTTTTTACTCCCGGTATAAATACGTAGTCTCGTTTACCAACCTGATAGCGGTCAATGTTCTCTACTATTGCACTTGCTGAAGATCTATATCTGTGTCTGTATCGCGCGCAGAATCCGATGAATGTGGGAAGAATGTCTGACGTAACGCAATAATCCACTCCGGCGCAGCTTAGAATTGTAGGTGCAAGGCAAGGCAAGGTTCAAATTGTTGCGGTTCTTATAAATTAAAAACTTATGAACGCCATTTACACTTACGCGTTGCCGACCCAGCAGAATAGAAAAAAAAAACGTTTTTCTTTTCAAAAACCATTTACTTACTTACCTGCAGGGAAGAACTCTTGGAAAACCACGATCTACTTATTTGTCAGGTTTATAGTGTATTTTTTTAAACATCTACAGTTAGACGATCATTCTATTTTGACTATAGCACGATGTAGTTATTATCACTCCATAAGTGGCACTCAAATATACATAGACAGCGTCGAAAACAGTTCGAAACTAGTTTAGGCCAATAAGGTCCTAACAAAAGATAGCTTACATCACATCATCAAAGAAATTGCCCAGGAGTGGATAAGTGCTGCCAATTGTTGCTTGACCAATGGGCTAATGGGTTCCTAGAACCGACAATTCATGATCAAATATGGTTACGGCCTTATAAAGTACTATTTTCCTTAGACGCTGTTGTCTTTCTTCTAAAACATGAACCAAAATTTTTGTCCATTTGAACTCACTACCGTGACAGTTCGTGCCTTTGTTCTCGTTATACAAAATAGGTATTCTGCTACTACTGTACTGCCTCCGTGGTCCAGTGGTCTGAGCCGTGGGCTCACGACCCGGAGGGCCTGGGTTTGATTCCCAGGGGGGAACACAAAGTTGATATTTGTTATTACTTTGTGAGATTTTCCGCAGTTTAGACTGAATCACCTGATTGACCGAAAAGAAAAAGGATTCCGTGCTTCTGACGGTACATCAAGCCGTCGGTCGCTGTCGTAACACAAAACCATGTCAGAGGTCTAATAGTTGTGCTACTAGGCGGTTCGAAAACTCTGTCACCAGGGTTCATCAGGTCGTTATTCGACTCGAAAACCCCACTCGAAAGGAAGGGTGAACCACTGTAAGGGTGGGAATGAAATTTAGCATACATTTATAGGTACTGGAATAGGGTATAGGCCAGTTTTTACAGGGAAAATAATTCATTACCCCCAATGCCCGGGAGGCCCATGTCCAGCAGTGGACTGTTGTGGCTGATGATGATGACCACGGGAAGCCGTGCGTAAAATCGCGGGGCGGAAAGTCAGTAAGATACCTATCATGCCAAGTCTTCGATCATGTTGATTCAAGGTTTGGCGACGATGGCATAATGATAGTCTCTTCCAATGCTACGACTTGACTGACAGCGTAATTGTAGATAATCTGAGTGTCATAACTTCTATCGTTAATGGGAGTTTATTTGCTTTTGTTTGACATCATGACATAATTTAAAGTATACAATTACTTGACTTTATCCACACTAATTTGATTTTTAGTCCTTCATTGTAATATTTGGATGTAGGTCTATGTCTATGCAACTAAATATAAGGTAATTTTAAATTAAGTGCAAATATTTTAGGGGTGAGTTTCTATCATGATACTGAACAACTTTCCCCAAGGAACATAGATCGAAATATGAGAAAAAAAATGGCCCTCCCATACAAGTGGTGTTACCGGCTCGAGTCAATTTGTGATAGAAACTCACCCCTAAAATATTTGCACTTAATTTAAAATGACCTTATAGAGTAGTTTTTCCATACTTTTTAATTTATATGGTATTGCGTAGTTAAACGGGCAACTGCATTCAATCAAACATTTATATTTGTAAATTACTTAATGAAATTAAATATTACATGAAGTATTATATAATGTTATTGTCTCTGTTGACTTTCCTGATATTTGTAATTTCTATTGTTTTCTCAGTTATAGCAATTGATAAGAACTCCATTTACTTCTTGTATATTTTCTTTTTCTATTTCTATCTATTTATAAATATAATTATGTAATATTATTTGCTACTTTTCCTTTGAGGTTTCATAAGTTTTCGATTAAGTTCGTTTCATAGCGAAGGTTGTTTTAATATAGTACGTTGTGCAACGAGGGGAGTAACTGACTGATTACCATCGAGGGTGTAGTTTGAGGCCCGAAGTGCAGCTGAGAGCCTCAAAACACACGAGATGGGAATCACAACTGTTCTTGAAGAGCAATACTATTTTTAAAGCAAGAATACCTAATCTAAATTTTTTAATGGCCAATAATTAAAAAAATATGCGTCATACAAACCAAACACATTTACTAGATTTTTTTTCTATTATTTTTCCTAGAAAGGGACAAATTCCATTTCAAGGCAATATCTAAACTTGGTGAAAATAAATAATATAGGTTTGATTTAGTAGGTACACTCCTAATAATAAAATCTTGAAATATGCCAAGAACTAGTCAACAGTAAATTAATCAATGTGAGAACTTTTCGTGCTAGCACCAGTTTTTTGCTGCACCTTATATGAAACCTGACCCTAATATGGAAACTGTAGACCGAAATATCGAGTTTTATTACTTTAATCACCTCAGAGACAAATATTAACTGCATATTATTTTCAGAGTAAGAATAATTTCGTTAGAACCGGAACTTTAGAAATGCCGAATTAATTCAAATTCATTCAAAAATAGAACAATTTATAACTATTAAGGATTGTTATTAAAGTTCTCTGATCGCGATCTAGAAAGATCAGCATTCTTATTTTGAAAGGTCACAACGGTCAGGAAACTTCCTCATGAACAAGTAAAATCCAATTTAAAAACAGAACGCGTGTATCGAAAACCGTTATCCAGTTCGCACGACTATCAAACGATATCTGTTCTAATTTCAATAACAACGAAGACATCCCACGATAGGCTAATCTATTCCACGAGGCGCATGAGTTTGTCATATTTTTGTAAACAGGAACTAAACTGCCAATGCACAAACATAAATACATTTAGCCAAGCCTTACGGGATAGACAGAGTGTCAGCCGCTTTTTAGCCACGTCTGATCTGTCAAATGTTTAGGTGTAGTTTCAGAAAAAGAAAAGTTTTTTAGAGTGACAGATCATCACATCAGCCTATAGTCTAAGCTCTAAATCCTTCGGTTTGTACATACATTACATTGTTGGGATAAGCAGCTGAAACATTCCAAACGCTTTCAGTCCAATATGGAAGTTTGTCATATTCTCATAAACACGACCAAAACTGACAAAGCGCATACACGTTGTTGCTTTAATCATAGAAGATGACCTAAACCTTGCCCACACGCGTTGACCAGTCACTTCCTTTCGAAGCACGTGCCAAAACGAATGAGAAGAGATCATATAACAGCATCTGTGGTCTAGTGGTCAGAGCCACAGATTAAATAAATAGTCTTCTTCTTATCGTGTCGGTTTCGAGTCAATCGACCCGATGAACCCTGGTGTCAGAGTTTTTAAACAAAAAAATAGCACAGCTAATAGGCCTCTGACATGGTTTGTGTAACGTCTAGTACCTTCTATCAAAGACAGCGATCAGGACGGACGACTCCGCTAAAAGCGCTTAAAAAGCACGGCATTGTCCTACAAACTGGGGAGAATCTCACAAAGTGATAAATTGACAAATATGTGCGGGACGTATGTCTCGTTGACGCGAATTTGAAACGCGAATAGGAGGCGCGGACGTTACACAAACCATGTCAGAGGCCTATTAGCTGTGCTATTTTTTTGTTTAAAAACTCTGACACCAGGGTTCATCGGGTCGATTGACTCGAAACCGACACGATAAGAAGAAGACTATTTATTTAATCTGTGGCTCTGACCACTAGACCACAGATGCTGTTATATGATCTCTTCTCATTCGTTTTGGCACGTGCTTCGAAAGGAAGTGACTGGTCAACGCGTGTGGGCAAGGTTTAGGTCATCTTCTATGATTAAAGCAACAACGTGTATGCGCTTTGTCAGTTTTGGTCGTGTTTATGAGAATATGACAAACTTCCATATTGGACTGAAAGCGTTTGGAATGTTTCAGCTGCTTATCCCAACAATGTAATGTATGTACAAACCGAAGGATTTAGAGCTTAGACTATAGGCTGATGTGATGATCTGTCACTCTAAAAAACTTTTCTTTTTCTGAAACTACACCTAAACATTTGACAGATCAGACGTGGCTAAAAAGCGGCTGACACTCTGTCTATCCCGTAAGGCTTGGCTAAATGTATTTATGTTTGTGCATTGGCAGTTTAGTTCCTGTTTACAAAAATATGACAAACTCATGCGCCTCGTGGAATAGATTAGCCTATCGTGGGATGTCTTCGTTGTTATTGAAATTAGAACAGATATCGTTTGATAGTCGTGCGAACTGGATAACGGTTTTCGATACACGCGTTCTGTTTTTAAATTGGATTTTACTTGTTCATGAGGAAGTTTCCTGACCGTTGTGACCTTTCAAAATAAGAATGCTGATCTTTCTAGATCGCGATCAGAGAACTTTAATAACAATCCTTAATAGTTATAAATTGTTCTATTTTTGAATGAATTTGAATTAATTCGGCATTTCTAAAGTTCCGGTTCTAACGAAATTATTCTTACTCTGAAAATAATATGCAGTTAATATTTGTCTCTGAGGTGATTAAAGTAATAAAACTCGATATTTCGGTCTACAGTTTCCATATTAGGGTCAGGTTTCATATAAGGTGCAGCAAAAAACTGGTGCTAGCACGAAAAGTTCTCACATTGATTAATTTACTGTTGACTAGTTCTTGGCATATTTCAAGATTTTATTATTAGGAGTGTACCTACTAAATCAAACCTATATTATTTATTTTCACCAAGTTTAGATATTGCCTTGAAATGGAATTTGTCCCTTTCTAGGAAAAATAATAGAAAAAAAATCTAGTAAATGTGTTTGGTTTGTATGACGCATATTTTTTTAATTATTGGCCATTAAAAAATTTAGATTAGGTATTCTTGCTTTAAAAATAGTATTGCTCTTCAAGAACAGTTGTGATTCCCATCTCGTGTGTTTTGAGGCTCTCAGCTGCACTTCGGGCCTCAAACTACACCCTCGATGGTAATCAGTCAGTTACTCCCCTCGTTGCACAACGTACTATATTAAAACAACCTTCGCTATGAAACGAACTTAATCGAAAACTTATGAAACCTCAAAGGAAAAGTAGCAAATAATATTACATAATTATATTTATAAATAGATAGAAATAGAAAAAGAAAATATACAAGAAGTAAATGGAGTTCTTATCAATTGCTATAACTGAGAAAACAATAGAAATTACAAATATCAGGAAAGTCAACAGAGACAATAACATTATATAATACTTCATGTAATATTTAATTTCATTAAGTAATTTACAAATATAAATGTTTGATTGAATGCAGTTGCCCGTTTAACTACGCAATACCATATAAATTAAAAAGTATGGAAAAACTACTCTATAAGGTCATTTTAAATTAAGTGCAAATATTTTAGGGGTGAGTTTCTATCACAAATTGACTCGAGCCGGTAACACCACTTGTATGGGAGGGCCATTTTTTTTCTCATATTTCGATCTATGTTCCTTGGGGAAAGTTGTTCAGTATCATGATAGAAACTCACCCCTAAAATATTTGCACTTAATTTAAAATTACCTTATATTTAGTTGCATAGACATAGACCTACATCCAAATATTACAATGAAGGACTAAAAATCAAATTAGTGTGGATAAAGTCAAGTAATTGTATACTTTAAATTATGTCATGATGTCAAACAAAAGCAAATAAACTCCCATTAACGATAGAAGTTATGACACTCAGATTATCTACAATTACGCTGTCAGTCAAGTCGTAGCATTGGAAGAGACTATCATTATGCCATCGTCGCCAAACCTTGAATCAACATGATCGAAGACTTGGCATGATAGGTATCTTACTGACTTTCCGCCCCGCGATTTTACGCACGGCTTCCCGTGGTCATCATCATCAGCCACAACAGTCCACTGCTGGACATGGGCCTCCCGGGCATTGGGGGTAATGAATTATTTTCCCTGTAAAAACTGGCCTATACCCTATTCCAGTACCTATAAATGTATGCTAAATTTCATTCCCACCCTTACAGTGGTTCACCCTTCCTTTCGAGTGGGGTTTTCGAGTCGAATAACGACCTGATGAACCCTGGTGACAGAGTTTTCGAACCGCCTAGTAGCACAACTATTAGACCTCTGACATGGTTTTGTGTTACGACAGCGACCGACGGCTTGATGTACCGTCAGAAGCACGGAATCCTTTTTCTTTTCGGTCAATCAGGTGATTCAGTCTAAACTGCGGAAAATCTCACAAAGTAATAACAAATATCAACTTTGTGTTCCCCCCTGGGAATCAAACCCAGGCCCTCCGGGTCGTGAGCCCACGGCTCAGACCACTGGACCACGGAGGCAGTACAGTAGTAGCAGAATACCTATTTTGTATAACGAGAACAAAGGCACGAACTGTCACGGTAGTGAGTTCAAATGGACAAAAATTTTGGTTCATGTTTTAGAAGAAAGACAACAGCGTCTAAGGAAAATAGTACTTTATAAGGCCGTAACCATATTTGATCATGAATTGTCGGTTCTAGGAACCCATTAGCCCATTGGTCAAGCAACAATTGGCAGCACTTATCCACTCCTGGGCAATTTCTTTGATGATGTGATGTAAGCTATCTTTTGTTAGGACCTTATTGGCCTAAACTAGTTTCGAACTGTTTTCGACGCTGTCTATGTATATTTGAGTGCCACTTATGGAGTGATAATAACTACATCGTGCTATAGTCAAAATAGAATGATCGTCTAACTGTAGATGTTTAAAAAAATACACTATAAACCTGACAAATAAGTAGATCGTGGTTTTCCAAGAGTTCTTCCCTGCAGGTAAGTAAGTAAATGGTTTTTGAAAAGAAAAACGTTTTTTTTTTCTATTCTGCTGGGTCGGCAACGCGTAAGTGTAAATGGCGTTCATAAGTTTTTAATTTATAAGAACCGCAACAATTTGAACCTTGCCTTGCCTTGCACCTACAATTCTAAGCTGCGCCGGAGTGGATTATTGCGTTACGTCAGACATTCTTCCCACATTCATCGGATTCTGCGCGCGATACAGACACAGATATAGATCTTCAGCAAGTGCAATAGTAGAGAACATTGACCGCTATCAGGTTGGTAAACGAGACTACGTATTTATACCGGGAGTAAAAAAAAAACTGACCATATTTTAGGGTGTGATTCTGCCCATG
>JARACY010001713.1:0-53239 GCA_029255725.1 Scrobipalpa atriplicella | reverse complement strand
AAGCCTGTATTTTAAGAGGCTACCCTGTGCCAAGTGGCGCCCTCATCAGTCAAAAAATCATAATCCACTGAAAACACAATCAATCGAAAATCCGGTACGGCGAATTGAAGTTAAAGCAAAGAAGATAATTTAGAACATCATAAACTTATGATTCAGTGTTTACAGCAGTTACAGATAGCAAAAGTGCTAAAAGTGGCCGTTTTTCGCAAATTTTCTTTCTGTTACTACCAGGAACTATGAATTTCAAGTTTATGATGTTCTAAATTATCTTCTTTGCTTTAACTTCAATTCGCCGTACCGGATTTTCGATTGATTGTGTTTTCAGTGGATTATGATTTTTTGACTGATGAGGCCGCCACTTGGCTCAGGGTAGCCTCCAAAAAATCGTACTTGACATTTCATAAAAAGTTGCTGATTTGACTAGTAGTCAAATAGCGTATTGTTGCTTTATTTTATTTATTTACTGTTTGTTGTATACTCACAAGTATTCTTAAGATAGTTTTCTTGTATTTTAGTTTTAAGAAGGTACAATAAAGAGCTTACAAACATGACTATAATGAAAATAACAATACACAAGGAATGATGCCAACAGCTTATTTCTACAAAGAAATTTCATTTTATCCAGATCCACCTGCCTGACCTATTTGTTTATGAGAATGATAAAAACAGTCTGAAACATTATTTATTGAGTTTTCCCTTGGGAATCAGATGTTTTCCCGTGGTAAAAAGTAACCTATGTTACTCAGGGTGAATGTATCATTCTAATGTTAAAAGATTTTTTTAATCAGTCCAGTAGTTATGGAGTTTAATCATTACATTACAAACATACATACACATATACACACACTCACATATAGATACAATAATCCATCTTTCCTCTTTATAATATTAGCATAGAATAGATAAACAGTGTTTTAGACTTCTGTACAAAAATACATGGCACAACAGTTATATTGCAAAACAGAAAAGCATGACCATGAAAGATTGGAACTACCTTGACACCAATACACAGTTTTGGTTGAATATACCATAAACTTATATGGGAGTAAAAAAATTAGCTGACCAAATGTTAGGGTGTAAATATACCCATGAAACTGAACAACTTTCTACAAGGAACATAGTGTTTGAATTTGAAATATAAAAAGGAAAGGACAATGGGCAAACAAAAGTGGTCCAAGATGCTACACTGATTCTTATCACTTTCATTTCCTACAAGTCTTACTTTCATTTCCTACAAGTTTTATCAGTGTAGCATCTTGGACCAAGTTCCATAAATTTTTGCCCATTGACCTTTGGCCCTCCTCCCATACAAAATGGCATGAGCCGCTGACACCATTTGTATGGGAGGGCAATATTTTTTTATTTCAACATTATGTCCCTTGTGGAATGTTATTCAGTTTCATGGGATTCAGTTTGGTCAGCTAAATTTGTACTCCTTGTACCATTTGTACCATTAGTAAATATGGTTCAATTTTTATTACCTTTTTCAACTAAGGTCAATGAGGGGAAGTCCGCCTACAAGGGCAACTCCATCTAACAACTATAACTTCAGCATTTAAATAAGAGCGCGGATTACTTTGTGGTCGATAAAACCAGTATTGTGGTGTTAGTTCAAATCACATGGCGCTAGTAGCATTATGAGGCTAGAAAAAAGAAAATTTGTAAAAGAATTGGGAATTTGTATGTGGAATCTCGCGCGATTTTTTTCCGCAAGTGCGTGCACCTTCATACAACTCAATACATCACAGATTTTTGCGGATTAAATATAACAAAATAAAGCTTATCAGGTTATAATGTCGTTGTTGCTTGTCTGCAGGAGGTAGCAGTGAAAGTAGAATCTATAAAGGCGCGACACCCACAGCTCCTCTATGAAAGTCGAGTATATAAGATGCTCCAAGGGGGCATCGGCATACCACACATAAGGTAAAGTCTTTACCTTCACCTAAACATGTTCTAATGGACCTAACCATAAGGAACATGTTCAGGTGATGCACAAATTGATTTTTCCTTTACTTCATTGAATCAATTTTTGTGATTTGTCGCACTCGCTTTGCTCGCGTATCGTACTGTTTCAATTCTCGTAAAGTCGAGAATGTCGGGCTTGTTGCGCTCGCGTAAACTATTGTTTTGATTCCCTAGAAGTAATGAGCTCGCTTCGTTCGCGAAATTTATTGTTTCAAATCCTTTGAAATATCGCGCTCGTTTCTCTCGCGTAACGTTTACTTTCCATTCCCTTGTAATGTCGGGCTCGCTTTGCTCACGTAACGCATTTTTTCGATTCACTTGAAACATCGCGCTCTACATATTAATTCGATTTTATTCATAAATGTGTGGCCCTAATTGACCCCAATGTGTTATTATCAGATGGTACGGCTACGAGAAGGATCACAACATCCTGGTGATGGACCTGCTGGGTCCATCTCTCGAGGACCTGTTTAACTTCTGCAGCCGCCAGTTCACCATCAAGACCGTGCTCATGCTAGCAGGTATCTATAAATTTCACCATCTAGTTTTTTTTTTAAACCAGTATAATAATTTGTGTTATGTTGTACACTGAAATGTGACCTTCCATGCAAAGTTACCTTATGGGTTCTTAGATATGCATATCTTTGTAATTTACAACTATTCAAAAAGTCTTCATAAAGTACCTTTTCACGTGAAACGTCACAAATAAATGATCACTTTCTTTATCAGACCAAATGCTGGGCCGCGTGGAGTTCATCCACTGCAAGTGCTTCATCCACCGCGACATCAAACCCGACAACTTCCTGATGGGCATCGGCCGGCACTGCAACAAACTCTACATGATCGACTTCGGGCTCGCCAAGAAGTTCCGCGACCTGCGCACCAGGGCGCACATCTCCTACCGCGAGGATAAGAACCTCACCGGTGAGTAGCTGCGCGCACAGTGCACAAGTCGACCAATATAACAACCAAGCGACCAAACATCCTAAGCTATTCAGTAATCTACTAGGCTATCAAGGCGTGGTGGTGAAGGATCGCGTAATGTAATGCTTCAATGGGAAATATTCCTACTTGTAGATTTCTAGCTCATCATATTCTCTGTTGAAAATGAAAAAAATGGTGTAAAACAATTATTTGGATACGATAATTAGTTACCAAGATTATGAATTTTAAAACCTTTTGTACCGGTCTGGTGGCCAATGAAGTCATGCTACGCTGTTTCTTAGCAATCGTACGTAGGCCTACTTAAGTAGCGGGCCGCGATATTTTGACGAAATTCAAATGGCTGTAAAATGATAACTACTGAAAATTTTTGAATGAAACAAAAGCTAGTTAATTTTTTGCTAATTTGCGTACTTTTTCACATTCTTTATTGTGACGTGTGTCAATTTCCGCAGGCACGGCGCGCTACGCGTCGATCAACGCGCACCTGGGCATCGAGCAGTCGCGGCGCGACGACATGGAGTCGCTGGGCTACGTGCTGATGTACTTCAACCGCGGCAGCCTGCCCTGGCAGGGGCTCAAGGCCATCACCAAGAAGCAGAAGTACGAGCGCATCAGCGAGAAGAAGATGTCCACTCCCGTCGAGGTGCTCTGCAAGGTAATGAGCCTCTAGACCCTTTTTTTTTTCGTATCAAAGTCAAAGTCAAATAATTTATTTCCAAATAAATTCTTACGAACACTTTTAGAAAGTCACAAGCGAGTCTATTACAAAGAAAATTGTATCAATGTCACAAAAGAAATCAAAATAAAAAAATATATCACAATGATGAAGAAGCACGAGAAACTCGCACTTTGCGGCCCCCCTTTCCTTTTCGCCTACTCCTACTTTTGACCTTCGTTTTGATTAAAATTGGGTTGGTGTCCGCAATGTGTGCCAATTTCTTGCGCTTTACTGAAATATCCGAGCTCCAAACCTCTTTGTCATTAGTATCTAACTTATAATAGGCTTTCTGACATAATGTATTTTTAATTGTATCTTTAAATTGATTTTCTGACAAATTTAATATATGGTCAGGTATTTTGTTATAGTATTTTATACATTGACCTAAAAATGATTTTTTAACCTTAGCTAACCTAAAATGGGGTTGGTCAATTTTATTTTTGCTTCTTAGATTCCGATTATGCCTGTCACCGTTTTTGGTAAAACTATGAATATCAATGGCAAATGCGCGGCGGAGCAGACGCTCCCGATGCACTCTAAACTCCCCGCTGATCTGTTCATAACGTGTTTGACTACTCTAGTCAAGATTGCCATCAAGTGGTTCGTCTCTAAAGATCAGTCGAGCCATGCGAAGGATGATTTATCTGACAAGTGTGTTTCTGGGTTGTATACTCGAGGATCATTTAAGTAAATAAGCAATCGAAGATTATTTAGGTCGGATAGTGCGAGTGTGGAGACTACAAGCCGCAAAGCGCTGAACCGTAGATGATTCTGTTTAAAAAGTACTAGAGTGACAGCAACGAGTTTAAAAAAGTTTAAGCCATGTCCAGCAGTGGACTGAGACAGGCTGATGATAATGATGATGACTTTTGTTTCCTAGGGCTTCCCCGCGGAGTTCGCGATGTACCTGAACTACTGCCGCGGGCTGACGTTCGATGAGGCTCCAGATTACATGTACCTCAGACAGGTAACGCATACTTATACATTATTTTAAACTAGAGTTTTGTCAGCAGTCTGCTAAATAAGTTTTCCCGTGGGAAAAAGTAGCCTATGTTACACAGGTTGAACGTTGCTTTCTAACAGCAAAAGCTTTTAAATCAATTCAGTAGTTTTGAGTTTATATTCATCGTAAAATTCATACACATGCAAAAATTATAATCTTTTCTTCATCATTTTAGTGTAGATCTCTATCAAAGTTGAGAAAGTGACAACGTTATCTTAAAATTAGTTAAGGTGCCGCCAGAATCGACAGCAACAACTGACTATCTTTCCAGCTGTTCCGCATCCTGTTCCGCACGATGAACTACCAGTACGACTACACATTCGACTGGACGGTGCTGCGCCAGCGCAAGCAGCACATGGAGGCCGGCGCACCCGCCGCCGCCCCCGCACACCCCGACCGCGCCGACAGGTAGCGTATACCAGGTGTAACTGTATACCGGGTGTTGGTGTGAGGTGCAAGCAGCACATGGAGGAATGATCGAGTTCAAGCGAATGCCCTTCGGCCTAAAAAACGCTCCAGTATCGTTTTAAATGGTCTGCCTAAGTTCAGTGACACTGGTAAAGGTTGGTGGCGTTTGACGCAGACGTATACTGGGTGTACTGTTGAATACCGTGTTACCTGAACTTACCGGGTCTTCTGGTGTTTGACTACTCCAGTCAGCTCAGTCGAGTCATGCGAAGGATGATTTAACTGACAAGTGTGTTTCTAGGTTGTATACTCGAGGATCATTTAAGTAAGTAAGCAGTCGAAAATTATTAAGGTCGCAAGGTGCGACTTCACGCCGCAATGCGTGGATGATTCTGTTTTAATGTTACTAGAGTGGCCGCAACGAGTTTAAGCGAATGCCCTTCGGCCTAAAAAACGCTCCAGTATTGTTTCATTCAAATGGTCTGCCTAAGTTCAATGTCTGATTGACGTTGTTTCACGCACCCCGACCGCGCTATGTATGTATGTTTCTGTGTACAATAAAGCGATAAATAAATAAAAAATCTGTTAACATGATTACTTGTTTTCCCCTTAGGGCGGAACGCGGCGCCGAGCGGCGGTCGCCGTCCGTGCAGCGCCGCGCCGCGCCGCCGCCGCAACCGCCGCCCAACAACGAGGTCAGTACTAGCTAGACACTACCCACTACCCACTACCCACTACCCACTACCCACTAGCGGTAGATAGTACAGGGTGGGCAAAACTAATCACCTGATGTTCTTTTGCGGTAATTAAAAAGAAAACGTTTACATTACAACTTAGAAGTCGTTTAAAAATTTGGACATTCTTCAACTCTGATGCTACGGAGCCACTGAACTTTGCAACTAAACGTGCTCGCTTGGAGACAGGAAATATTGAGAATACCTAGGTCCTCGTCCTATCCTATCCTGACCTCTCCACTTCCCCAACGCTAGGTGAAGTCGGTGCACGCGACCAACGAGTCCGCTCAAATATCGAGACTACTTGCTCGGCCTCTAGTCCTATCCTAAACTAAATACGCAGGATGCCTACAGCCCCTGTAGCATGCCACCGCGCGATAACGAATTTATCGCATCTATCTGTCAAACTCCCATATGATTTGACATCCAATGTGTGATACAACGGCTATCACGGCCTTATCGCGGCTGCATGCTACGGGGGCTGGTATCCTATCCTATCCTATCCTATCCATCCTGACCCCTCCCCTTCCCCGCGCCAGGTGAAGTCTGTGCACGCGACCAACGACTCCGCTCTGAAGACGACGGTGAAGCCGCACCAGTCCGTCAGCCAGCTCAAGAAGAAACTCACTGCAATCTAACCACTCCACTACCAAACGTACCAAGTGTATAGAATAGACTGTTCTACGGGGTGTTCATTTAATTGCGTGCCATAGCTTAGGGGGTGTTTCAGTAACATAAAAGGGGCCCATAAAAAATATAAAAAAAAAGAACTCAAGAAATCAAAAAACCAAAAGTCGGTATTATGATTCCAAGAGCTGCGCCTAGCTCTCGCGCTATAACCGAGCCCACGCGAGTCGCTATCACTGGCCGATGCGACTCGCGCGTCGCGCGGGATTGGTTATAGCGCGAGAGCTAGACGCAGCTCTGTGAATAATTATAAATACCTAACGACTTTATTTTTGGGTTGGTTTTTTTTTACATGCTCTTTTTACGTTACTGAAACACCTTCTAAGCTATGGCATGCAATTAAATTAACACCCTGTATTAGGACGCGAATGCAAGATCATCGTTCGCTTACTCATGCACTATTAGGACGACACATAAGCGACCGGTCGCTCTCACATCTCGGGAATATCTCATGTTTCAGCTGATACAGAACTAGTCCAGTAAAATCAAAATAAATTTTAAAGAGACCTAAAAGTTTAAAGCACACTTCTCGGCTTCAGAAAACATGAGCCGCCTCCAAAATATCAATATTAATTAATGGCCAGTAACCTACACTTTGAAACATTCTAACTGCTTTCCATTCTAGTCACAAACCTCGTTTAGGTTCATTTCGTCTTCTGTCTCAAATTGTCAGCTTTAAATACCTATTAAACAAATTTCCCAAAATGACAATTTCCCATTTCGTCGACTATTTTCGAATTATTACCTTACTAACTTAAAACTTACCGATTTAACAGATTCGTCATTTAGGGAAATAGACAATGTGGGAAGTGTGGGAAATATTTGATATGGGAAATTGACATTTTGAGAAATAAACAATATGGGAAGTTATCATTTTGAGAAATAGACTGTATGGGAAGTTTTCGTTTTGGGGAATAGATATGGGAAATTAATTGTTCTTTTGGGAAATAGACGATATGAGACTAGAGACGAAACCAAACTATAATGATTGATCTCTTTGCTTGATGTATTCCTAATTCAATCACATCCCGACGTGTGATAGCATATCGGTCGCGCTACTTATATTATAGCTGTCATAGAAATGTACTAGTCTAGTTTGAGTTTTATGAAAAATTTGTATTGAGTTTGATAATCACTACAAAACACCTCTAAATCTCTTAGTAAATTTTTTTTAACGAATCTTCGTTGGAAATTATGACGAACAGATGTTATTTGTTTTACCATCTAGGATTTTGCAACTTTGACATTTTGCGACTTTGCGACTAAACTTTTTTTTAAGAAAAATATTTTAGATAAACTACACAATTACTTGAATTAAATTCCAATGTTAACACACTCATATATTTTTAATTCTATTAATTTCAGTTATTACATGATTTATAAAACTCCAGCAATGACATTTTTGAGATAATTATTGTGGTTTCTACAAACAAGTTTCTAGTGCATTTCTATTACAGTCACTTACAAATAAAATCTTACAAATCTGTGCAGTGTACAGATTCAATAAAACAATAATTAATTGTTATGTATTACGAAATATATTAAATAAAATAAATTTGTTATGTTGTTAACTTAAATAGTTTTGTAATGTGCTGTGTTTGTGTTGTGAGTGTGTGTGTACGTGTGTATACGTTTGTGACTTTGTAAATTTTTACCAATTAAGGTTTAAAAGACGACTACGGTGGCTACAGACACAGCAAACGAATCTCGGTATAGATCAGACGAAAATATGCCTTATTACATCCCAATACGGCTCGATTTAGCTTTAAAGTGCGTGCTGCCCCCGTACCGTAGCATGCAGCCGCAATAACATCGCGATAGCCATTCTATCACATATATCTGTCTATGAGAATTTGACAGATATATGCGATATATATTTGTTATCGCGTGGTGGCATTAAAGTTCCCCCGGAGTGTCGAAATCCCATACAAACGTAGTTTCGCTTTAATTCTTCAACGGTAAAACCAAACTAACCGCGCAGCCTAGTTGGCAGTGCATCTGCCTGCTACGCAGAGGGTCCCGGGTTCGATTCCCGGCCGGGGCAGACATTTGAATGATGAAGTTAAATGTCTGTTTCTGGGTGTTCTTTGTGGTTGTTTCTGTGTATGTCCATGGCACCTCGATACAGGGAATCCTAGTGGGGGCTATGAGTGTGGTCCTCAAACATAACCAAACGTACATATAATCAAATGCAACATATCTATGTTTCGATTTAGGTTTGGTTAAAAAATATTAAGCATGAACAAAATAAGACCGAAAATATGTTTTTGTGTGAAAATAGCCTAAAATTAAATTTGCTTTTTAATTTGTACCTACTTGGTTAATATTTTCATTGATATGTTGCATTTAATTTATGTGTACAGAGTTTGATTGTATTGTATGGGATTTCGATACTCCGTGAGAACCTTGAGATACCGTAAACATGAAGGAATTCAAGCTAAATCGAATCATATTGGGTATATGTATTAAGGTATATTTTAGTACCGCTCAATACCGAGATTTATCTGCTGTGTATGTGGTCACCCTTAATAATAATATAAAGTACATTTTTGTTAGTTAACATATTTTTTATGGGAGGGCTAATGCTTCAGTCGACTCGGTGTTTCCTTTTTTTTTTTTTCTATTTATAAAAAGAAAATATGTTTTTCGATTGTAATAAAAATGTAATATTTAAAAAATGGTATAAATTATAAAATGAGGGCTGTAATAATTACTCTTAAAAATATAGTATTGTTTGAATAAGCTGCACTTATAATGAAGGGTTTTGTGGCAGTGTGAAGTTTGTAAAAATTGAATTAAATACCTTCAAGTTGACATAAACCGGTGTTTGTATTGAAGGATACTTCCATGCTGGACTGGGAGCGATAGAAAAACATAGAATGTGCCAGCTGCATCTCCTCCCGGGCATGCTGTAAAAACCAGCTAAGGGATTGTAAACTATATATTGTAAACTAGGCGATGGGCTGACAACCTGTCACTACAGAAATATACAGATCTATCTTAAACAACCCTCAAAAACTTGTCAGACGTGGCGACTCGACCTTTGTTTGGGTCGTTGACGCTCTGCCTACCTCATTAGGGATACAGGCGTGATATGTGTTGTATTGAAGAACCATCGTTCGGAATATGAAGTTGTAAGGTCCTCTTGTAAGATTAATATTTTTCTTCGACCATGCTCTCGATTCTGGCGGCACCATTCCTAAACTTTTTTAAGATAGCGCTGTAATTTTGTCGAATTTTTTCGACTTTGACATAAATATGAACGACGCAGCAAATAAACACATGACATTGACATTCTTATACTGACGTAAAATTGCTTATACACTGTGTAATAGAAAGGGTATATGCATCGAGAAATGTGTAAATCTACCCATGCAACTGAACAACTTTCCCTAATGAAAAAAAAATTGACCTTCCATACGAAATGCATCAGCTGATAGCGCATTTAGTATGGAAACCCGATTATTTTTTTTCGTATTTCAGTTTCAGAAAGTTGTTCAGTTCCAAGGGTAGATTCACACATTTCACTCACGATGCATATACCTTTTATGTTACAAGCTGTATAACGTAAAGTAAGAGAGCATGCTCTATCTATACTCTTCCTTTTTTTAAGCGTCTTACGTCAGTTAAGAATTCGCTATAACTCGCTCATATGTCAAAGTTAAGCAAGTGACATGACAGCGCTATTTTAGGCTCGTATTTATAAAGCGATCTCAAGATTGAGAGCAATATTAAGTCTGGATTTTTTTGTACTGCAATGACATTTCTGATACGAACTCAAACTAGCTGTCACTCTTGAGTGCTGATTATAAATACGGGCCTTAAAATTACTTAGGTAAGTAATGGTGCCGCGGCGATGCTGGATCGTCAGCATTTTATTGTATTGTTTTAGTTTCTTTTTATAATATTAATAATTCGGTGTTAGTGTTTTCCTCCTACTATAGTAATCCATTTTAAGCTTTCATATTAGAATAGTTCATTAATTAATTATGAAAAAAATTGTGCTTTGTGAAAGTTGTTTGGTATCATCAGTAGAACATGTGGTTTAAAGGAACGCAGTACTTATTTTTACACCCTGTATAGCTTAATCTGAGAGTTTTATAAGGTTGAACTGTGTCGGTTCTGGTTTACACACATAATATAGTATTTTCAGTGACAGGAATTTACAGTGCGACCAAAATAAAATATCTGTTCAGTTGGGAGCATTGCCACTGCTCTCGATTCTGGCGGCAACATTCCTTAACTAATTTTAAGATAGCGCTGTCACTTTCTTAACTTTCACATAAGAACAGGATAGCAAATAAACACATGACTTTGATATTCCTAATTTGACGTAAGATGCTTTAAATAAGAACTGAGCATAGAGCATGCTTCTCTTGTTTTACGTTAAATAAGCAGTCTTACGTCAGATTAGGAATGTCAAAGCAAAGTCATGTGTTTATTTGCTATCCTGTTCTTATGTCACAGTTAAGAAAGTGAGCGCTATTTAAGTATTAGAATGATGTCACGGTCACGAGGATCGACAGCAATATAGCTGTCATCGCTTTATTCCTATCAGTGTAACCATAGCCAAATAGTTCTAAATATCGCCACCTGAACAGATAAGTCGGTGGCACTGTTAACGTGTTTGCCAGAATCGTCACCATTGACGTTTTGTCACTAATCTAATTTCTCTTTTGCAGTGAAAGAGATTGCGACGTTCGGCGGCGGCGGCGGCGGGCGGCCCCAGCAAGAAGAAAGCGCGATAGCAACTGCGGGCGTGCGTGTGTGCGTGAACGTGCGCGTGTGTGTGTGTGTGTGTGCATGTGCGTCAGTGTGTGTGTGTGTGTGCCGGCCGCGCGCGAGCCAGCGTCCAGCGTCCAAGGGGATAGCTCTCAAGCACGGAACATTAGCAAGAAAATATTACGTGAGGTATTATTTTATGAACCGACTTGCGAACCTAGCATTTTGCGAAAGTGTAATAACTTTTATTTTTGGCCCGGGTTACGAGCCTTTTTTTGGGCCGAAAATGTTGCCAGAACGTTGTCATGCTTATTAATTTGTGAATTAAATGACGTTCTGAAAACTTTTTGAATATATTTAATTAAAGTTAACTCAGTAATTTTTGTCTCACTAGATTGCAATGGCCTAAAGGACATGCTTTTCTGCACAGAATTGCGACATCTAAAAAGATGTACGTACAGTCGTGTTTTCCGTGACGTGACGTTACATGGCTTTAGATTTTAAAACTGACAACATTTCTAGTTTCGGAAGATCTTTTTAGCAAATAATTTTTGGGTTTATTGAACATATTATACATAGTTGGATGAAATTCATATAAAAAAAATAAAATTGGTAACCCAATATTTTCGCGTTCGAGTCAAAATCGTTCCAATTCCTCTGAATATATTTATTATATTTAACTATCATTATTATAAACCTAAAATTTCAACTGAAATGTTGTCGATTTGAAGAATTTTTCATTACCACTCGGCGAATGTAAGTCTACAAAATGAGATATTCTTAAAATGAAAAGACAACCGATCTCTCAATTGTTAAAGAAAATTATTAACTGACAAGCGTCAAAATTTTGGCTGAAACTTTCGAAGCCAAATTTAACTTATTTAAAAATCAGTATTTTCAACGAATCTGTTCGAATTTGGTGGATCTGGCAAGAGACTGGTGCTATTTTTATGCTTTGTTTACAAATTGTTTATAAACAAAGCACAATTTAATACTGTTTATTATTTATTGAGTTATCATTAGCAGGCTTATCTTCGTCGAGAAATATTAAAGTTAATATGTTGGTCAGCATTTGCTTTGCAGTGAAGAAGTTATTAGGAAATAAAAATAATACAATATTCAGTTAGATGTCAATGATTAATTATTAGTTTGATGTTAGTTTCGTCGGCCTTGTTCAGAGTTCAGTTGGTATCACATAGTACCTTCAGTTTTGTGAGGCTATTTCAAGTTAAAAAAATAAGATATTAGGAAAAATACCCTATTAAAAAATTACCAGAAAATATTATCCAATTATAAAAAGAAACCACAATTTATTTCACATACAGTTGACAACTCCGTGAGAAGGCTGAATCCTGAGCAATGCCCCAGTTAGGTAGTATAAACATTCAATTTAATTGATAAACATTCAATTTAATTGATAACTTCTGTCGGTCGGTTCAGCAGTTTATCTTGTAAAAGCGCAAAAATTTGCTGAAAACACCGACTGCGACTCATGTCGGTTAAAACGTTCATTAAAATTACTGATACACTAAATATAAATAAGTTATGTATTAAAAAAGTAACTAAAAAAAACGAAAAAAAAAAAAGATATTTACTGTAAGTAAAACTGATTAGATTACAGTTTTTTTGGGACGCACTTGGCGCTACAAAAAAAAATAGTAAAAGTTTTTAAACAATTTTTGGCGAATTTCTTTCTACCCTCAGTCTTTAGCTACTACTTTAAACGTGGACTTGTTAATTTTTTGAAGAAAATTATTGTTTACAAATTAAATTATGGATATGTTTATTTTTAACCATCAATATCGCACAAGTGATTTTGTTGTTTAAATGTGATACACTGAACCCCTTATAATAAATTTTGTGACTTATTAGCAGGGCTCGGATAAATGGGGGCAAAAAAAAAGTGTTGGAGCTAATGAGAGTTGCTACAACCACCTATTTTAAAATTTTCAGGGCCCCAGTTTATTTTTCTTTATAAAATTGTTTTAATAATCATAATCATAGATTTTATAGAGAAAAATATACTGGCGCCCTGAAATTTTTGAATAAGGTGGTTGTAGCAACTCTCATTAGCTCCAACAGTGACTTTTTTTTTATCAGCCAATTATCCGAGCCCTGATTATTAGAGACCTGCCCGGTTACATACGGGTTAAAAACATCAGCTTTCATTTCCCGAACCAATATTGTATAAAAATTAGACCAGTCCACTTTAGACAGAGGGTTGCAAAATTGTACATATAGAATAAACGTGCGGTGCGCCTCAGAGATATTGGTACATACTGTATCGTATATATAATAATTTGTAAATATAGAGACAGTGTTCATTTTAATAACTGTTATTTTTTTAAGAACACCGATATATCGTTTGTCTGTACTTGACAACTGTTTGAGATACTTTGGCTTGTGTAAGTTCTGTCGCAGGTATATTGTGATAGTCGTGACATTATAATTACGCTAGTAAAATTATAATTGCACGGAAAATTATAAATACAGGGTGTAAATAAAAAGTACTGCGTTCCTTTAAACCATATGTTCTACTGATGATACCAAACAACTTTCCCAAAGCACAAAAATTTTAGCTCGAAGAAAAATTGCATTTCCCATACAAAGAAGCTGTCCTCATCCCCAATTTAGTATGGACAAGGCAAATATTTTTTTCGTGCTAAAATATTTGTGCTCTAGGAAAATTGTTTGGTATCATCAGTAGGACATATGGTTTGGAAGGAACGCAGTACTTTTTTTTTACACCCTGTATACCTGCGACATTTCTTACAATTTAACGGCTAACCTAACTTAACCTTACGTGTTAGGTTAGTAACCTAACCTAACCTGACGACTAATGCGCTAATATTGAGTCCGTGTTAACAATTTGACGTGTAATGCGCCTTCGATCAACAAGACATTATAACCCGTGCACTTAAAGAAACGATCTATAAATGGCCGCCGCTCGCATGCGTTCTCGCTCACTCTCTATTAGGTAGAGCGAGAACGCATGCGAGGCGGACCAATCACGAAGCGAGCGGACGCCATTTTCAAATCGTTTCTTTAAACGCACGGCTTATACGAGCGGAAGTATCTCAAACAGCATTATATTAATGAATAATGTGTAAATGAAAGAGTGGTCGAGTGAACGAATTATCATTTGGGGACAAAATACACATTCGACGAATTCAATAGCATTACTTAACCTATATTTCGTGATATTATGGATCTCACTGTTCTGCGATTTGGATACTTGGTAACTCACTAAATGAAAACACTTGGACCATTATTTTGTCTCCATTTGAACGAAAAAACTGTGCTGCACTTTTAATTATAAATTAATAAATAATATTAAACGATATTTTTCTTTTATTTAATTAATTCACAATGTTAAAGATCCACTTACACATTAAATACATCGAATGCTGCGAAGTACAACATTGGTAGCAATTCGGCATTGCAAAAGACACGACTTAACTAATTTAAGGCCATACATGTCAATTTCTATCATGAGAGAACAAGACAGCAATATTTTTAGTAGAGATGTTACTTCCATGCTGGTCTGGGAGTGATAGAAAAACATAGAATGTGCCAGCTGCATCTCCTCCCGGGCATGCTGTAAAAACCAGTTAAGGGATTCGAGGGTTTCAGTATATTGTTACTTTAGTTAGGCGATGGGCTGACAACCTGTCACTACAGCTATATACAGATCTATCTTAAACAACCCTCAAAACTTGTCAGACGTGGCGGAATGACCTTTGTTTGGGTCGTTGACGCTCTGCCTACCCCATTATGTGGCTTATTTTGGCATTGTCATTGTCTCAGATTTGAATTTGAACTAGGCTGATAAATTAGTCGCCAAGGCTTACGTCGCAGAATGTCTCTATCTCATAATGTTCCATTCGCACAATGTACCTTTAGATTTTTTTAGGGACATTGTCAAAAGGGTCATTTTTCGAATAGGGACATTATGCGAAATGGATATTTTGCGACCAAGGGACATTTTGCGAAGTTACCGCCAAAGGGCAGAATAAGTTGGCCTTTTTTTATTTTTGACACATACGGTGTGAACTGACCCTTTATATAAAACATAAATATAGAAAAACACACACAGCGTTCTTACGATACGACGCTTTAATGGGAAACCACCAATTTTGCCGGAGCATTTGAGTGCACAGTAGCTCAGTTGGTTTAGAGCAGCGGCATGGTTCGCCCAAGTGCATCAAATCTCTCCGGTGCGAAATTTTTGGTTTCTACAGGGTGTTAATTTAATTGCGTGCCATAGCTTAGGGGGTGTTTCAGTAACGTTAACCAAAAGTCTGTATTTATTACCTATGATTCCAAGAGCTGCGTTTGGCTCTCGCGCTATAACCGAGCCCACGCGGGATTGGTTATAGCGCGAGAGCTAGACGCAGCTCTGGGAATCAATTATATTATAATTATAAATACCTACCGAGTTTAGTTTTTTTAGGTAGATTTTTTTAAATATTTTTACAGGCTCCTTTTACGTTACTGAAACACCCTCTAAGCTATGACCCGCAATTAAATTAACACCCTGTATTTACATGTGGGAGAGACTGGAGAGAGGCCTTTACCCAGCAGTGGGACACTAAACTAAAACGGCAAAATAAGATATTTAAATGGTTTTAGTTCACAGTAGCACATGATAAACAAACATTCGTCGATGTGGACCCTTAGCCTTGTTTTTGGGCACACCATGGTTAGCTCCCCTATTCTGAGTAAGTGCTGGATTGCTGAAATAGAAATTGAGACCGGGTGAACTGACAGAATACGGGATTCTGAATACCGAATACTGAAAGGGGTTGCTCAGCCAATGAAACAACAACTATCAGCAGGAAATTCTTCTAGGAAATGAGAAATAATTTGGCTCTCCTGAAAGAATTTCCTGGTGATAGTTGTATTGACTGGGCAACCCCTTTCAGGATTCGGTACGCTGTCCCTTACACCCGGTATATTTAAACAAAGACCAATGGCGCTACTAAGAGACTTATAAAGTCACGCCTTTATCCTTAACGGGGTAGGCAGAGCGTAAGAGGCTCTGTTCAATTAATATCCTACCCTAAAGACTACGGTCTCAGTAGTTCCTTTAGTCATTATCATTAGTCCCCTTGAATAGCCTTTGGGACCGCTATGCGCTAGTACCACCGAGTTGTACCACCGGTGGTGGTACTAGCGGAACATATACAGGGTGTAACAGAAAGGGTATATGCATCACAAAGATATGCATCGAGAAATGTGTGAATCTACCCATGAAACTGAACAACTTTCCCTAAGAAACATAGGTCGAAAAACGAAAAAAAATCGTGACCTTTCATACTAAATGCATCAGCTGATAGCGTATTTAGTATGGGAAGTCAATTTTTTTTTTCATATTTCGACCTATGTTCCTTAGGGAAAGTTGTTCAGTTTCATGGGTAGATTCACACATTTCTCGATGCATATACCCTTTCTGTTACACGTTGTATACAATACAATACAAAATACTTTATCGCACAAAGAAACACAAATACATACAACAGAAAAGAAAGGAACAAAACAGTACAATATAGGCGGCCTTATTGCTAAAGCAGCAATTTCTACCAGGCAACCTTAGGGTGTTAGGATAGTACATAGCAGAAAGCGGGATAGTGCAAAGTGATTTTATAACTAAGTTTATACCTATAATAATACTTAAAAAATACTATACATACTACTAAACAAATATTATACTTAACTAATATAATATACATATAATTATATTATTATCTATATAATTATATACATATTTATAATAAAATAATACATATTATGCTATGGACGACAGGATAAATAATTAATTATAATTATATCCCATTTGTACCACCGAGAAGTAATGGTGGTACAAGTGGGACATTTACGTACATGTCCCAAGTTGTTTCATTAGCGGGACAAAAAAGTATATTAAATAATAGAATTAAAAAAAAATATTGCCAAAACACGAACACAAAAGAGTGAGGGCGCCACTTTCTTCTTCGAGACCGCTAAAAAGGCTCCAATAATAAACACGCAGCCGGTGGTCTAGTGGTCTAAGCCATGGGCTCTCGATCCGGAGGTACTGGGTTCGATTCCCAGGGGGGGGGGGAACGCAAAGTTGAATTTGTTAATTTATCACTTTGTGAAATTTTCCCCAGTTTGGTTACGACATTGCAGGCTGAATCACCTGATTCCGGATTCAGGATTCCGCGCTTCGGCCGTCGTTAAGCCGTCGTCGGTCCCAGTCGCTGTCTTAGTAATAGTGGCCGTTACACAAACCATGCCAGAGGTCTATAGCTGTGCTATAAGCCGGTTTAAAAACTCTGACACCAGGGTTCATCGGGTCGATTGACTCGGATGCACCCATAATGACCCATACCTATGACAGATGAAGAAGGCAGAAACTGGCAGACCGCGTGAAATTCCTGAGCTGCGATTGCAGCTAAAATTCGTATTTGTAGTTATCAGATTTTTTACTAAATACTTACTCATGATATGTTTGAATTCCTACAGGCCTATGTTTGATTATAAATTTCCCTGGAAGAAAATAATGTTATTAGAGTTATAGTATAGGTTTAAATAAATATGTAAAACCTCAACTTGCATAGGTAGTAAAAACTTATATGCATGTTGCGTTAAGTTAACTTGCATGCATATTGAGGATTCCATTGCGCAAGTTACATAGGAATCTGCCTTAAGAGGAATCTGCCATAAACGGAATCTGTCCTTTACGGAACGAGGGATATAGATGTAGGTAACTTACAACAAGTGCGCAAGTTACTTGCATAATGGAAATATTAAGGTGGAACGCTTAGCTCAGTGGCGCCCTCTCAAGAAATAAATTTATTGTGTCTCAAAATACAAACATTGTCATAAATATTTTTAGTTTTGCGCAAATGGCAAACATTGTGTAAGTAATCCATAAGTTCACAATTCACTCTTAATAGCTAAGCTTTGAATGTCGATATCATTCGATATGACCAAAAGTGGCCACTTTTAGCAAGATCGACATTCAAAGCTTAGCTTTTAAGTGTAATTAGTGAACTGTTGGATTAAACAATGAAAAATTACTTTCCATTTGCGCAAAACGAAAAATATTCATGAAAATGTTTGTATTTGAAACAAAAATATGAGAATAAAATTTCTTGAGAGGGCGCCACTGAGCTAAGCGTCCCACCTTAAATAGGGAAATCATTCAAATTGAGTAGGTATAAGTAGTTACCAGTGTTCAGATCATCTGGAAATATAAGGAATATATTAGCGCGTAGCTGCAGTGGATGTCAGTTCATACATTTTGTCAGTTTTTGCCGTGCCAGTATACCTATTTTGGAATTTTTAAATTTTGTTATTGTAATAAATTGAATCTCAAAATACACTTAATGTACAAATAGATCAAAATTCAGTTGAAGAAGTAAAAACTCATAACTTATAGCAAAAACTAAAATTAAATTATCCCGATTTGTTTATGCATTATACAATACAACACAATACAATACAATACACCATATTTCCATACAAATTTGTATGGAGAAAAAAAATACACCAGGATAAAAAAAAACTGCGGCCGTAACTTAAAGTACTTGGTATGACCTAGTGAACTTATCTGGTTAGGCCCAGGGCTTAATCACCAAAAGTTAAGGTTACTATGGACGCTTGTCCGTTATTTCACATACACATACACACATATAATCACGCCTTTATCCCTAATGGGGTAGGCAGAGCGTAAACGACCTAATCAAAGGTCACGTCTGACAAGTTTTGAGGGTTATTCCAGATTGATCCGTAGATTGCTATAGTGACAGGTTGTCAGCCCATCGCCTAAATTACAATACTGAAACCCTCAAATCCCTTAGCTGATTTTTACAGCATGCCCGGGAGGAGATGCAGCTGGAACATTCTATGTTTTTCTATCACTCCCAGTCCAGCATGTATAATTGTGATAAACATAATCAAACTTACAATCCCATCCGTAAATGTCAACGTTATATTTCTTATTGTAGTCTGAAAAATTAATGGGTCTTTTATTAATTGTTCGTAGTTAGGTAGGTCTGTTTTAACGCAAAAGAGGTTACCATAAAGTATTTATACTATACCTATCATAAGGCTCTCCTAAACGAGCAATATTTTCGGGAAATACAAGCGGGGACAGAATTGGCCGACAACCATTGCAAGTATTGCCAGCAATACTATGGCTCGTATTTATAAAGCGATCTCAAGATTGAGAGCAATATTGAGTGCGGATTTGACAGTTAATTTTGTACTGGAATGACATTTCGGATACGAACTCAAACTCGCTGTCACTCTTGAGAGCTGATTATAAATACGGGCCTATGAAATGTTGGAGTTAGACCAATTGCCTGGGATCAAAATGATCGAAAACGTCAAAAAGGTCGAATAGGTTAATAAGGTCGAAAAGATCGAAAAAGTCAAAAAGGTTGATAAGGTCGAAAAGGTCATTCATCCAAAAAAGTCATAAAGGTCATTGGTCATGGGTCGCGGGTCATGTTAAAAATGTCAAAAATGACAAAAAAGTCAAATGTCAAATATGGCAAATGTCAAATATGTGAAAAAAGTCAAATGTCAAAAATGACAAAAATTATGAAAATGTCAAATGTGTCAAATATGTCAAAAATTACAAAAAAGTCAAAAAAAGTCATAAGTATCATAATCATAAATGACAAAAAAAGTAAAACAAAAGATGAGAATTTCAAATTTTTCAAAGAAGTTTCACTTCTGATTCTGACACGTGTGCTCGGCACACAAGCCTTTTTTTAAAGCTTTTATTTTAACATTTACCTAACATTACAGGTCTAAAAGCTGCCTCAAAACCTGCTTCGCTCGATTTAGAGTTTTCATACAAATATTTGCCGTAAAGTTCAACTTCACGCACCCAAGGCGGCTGCGGGGGTTCAGTCGTAGTAGCTGCAATGTCGTTACATTAATTAAACATTAGACAGTCATTTTTTTATCACTAAACGAAGATGCTGCCGATTCGGTTGCACACACGCCTTAACTTATTTAAGTTTGGTTCTGTCACTTTCTAAAATTTGAATAAAACAGAGACAGCAACACAACATCTGATTATAAACCTGTCAAATTGACGTATAACGCCTAAAATAAGGCGACACCATCCAACATGCCATCTTAATTAAGACGAGTAACGTCAGTTTGACAGGTTTATAATCAGATGTTGTGTTGCTGTCTCTGTTTTATTCAAATTTTATAAGTTAAGGCGTGTGTGCAACCGAATCGGAAGCAGTGTTATTCTATTTCATACTAGCTTTCCGCCCCGCGGTTTCACCCGCAGCTAAGAGTTTTCCCGTGGGGTGGGATTGAGTTTCAGCGCTGTTCCATACAAACTTTCATCCCCTATTTAACCCCCTTAGGGGTGTAAAATACAAAAACGCTGAAACACGTTTTCATTATAATAATTTTTAGCCCGAAAACAAAATTGGAAGATCCTGCCATCAAAATTGACGGAATATCCATACAAACTTCCATCCCCTATTTAACCCTCTTAGAGATAAAAAATACTAAAACGCTGAAACACGTATTAATTATTTTTTAATCATTAGCCTAAATACAAAATCAGTAAGGCGTAGCACACACTGCGCTACGCGATACGACAATCCCAAACATAATGACTGGAGTCCAGTCACTGGACCCGCTGACACCATTTGTATGGGAGGGCCAAATTTTTTTTTCATATTTCATTCATATACGTCCCCACCGAGGGGCACGAGGATGGGGCCTTAGTCGATCGCGTGGTCCCAGTAAGGATTGGTCGACTTCACACACGCTTTTGAATTTCTGCGTTGACGTGTGTGCAGGTTTCCTCATGATGTTTTCTTTCACTGTAAAAGCGCCGAATAAACGTATCTACCTACATTATGAAATTCGGAAACCGATTGGTACGTGGTGGGAATCGAACCAGGACCTCCTGGACAGGAGGCAGCGTCCCTATCCACTATACTATAGATACAATACCATCATCGTCCCCCCCAGCGTCTCTCCTAGTATCATCGTCTGAATTGTCATCTCCTTTTGTCATCTTGTCTTTCTTTTGCTTCGTCTTTTCCAATCCTGGAATGAATAAAATAACTGAATAACTTTTACCAGGAAATTATTTCGGAAAAAAAAAATGGTTTTCGCCTACAAATTGTTTGATCAAGGTGATCATTTTATACAGGGTAAAAAGTATTACGTTTCTTTAAATCACATTATGTATTAGTGATAACAACACAAACCATACATTAAATAAAATAAATGAAAATATTTAAATACAATATTTTTTCAATTCGTAAAACAGAAAAAAGTAGGCTAACCGTTGTCATGCACACTACGGCGCGCGGAGGCGGCGGCGAGGCCGGGTGGGCGCGGTCTTTTTATTGTGACATCGCGACACATTCCAGTAGCATTCTTTAGCATTTTTTAGGAAAATAAAAAAAAAACCTTTTCCATACAAATTGTCTGATCAAGTTGGTCATTTTGTATGGGAAAGTCATATTTTTTTTCATCTCCTGAAAGAATTTCCTGTTCAGTATCATGGACTGAGCAACCCATATCAGTTTGCGGGACGCTGTCCCTTACACCCGGTATATGATTCATAATGTTAACGCTCAATTTTAGAAAAAAATTATGCATTAAAACATTTTATAGGTACAGTTACTACAGTCGGATTGTTTGAATTATTTTTAAAAATACTGTTTTTTTTTTTATTTAAGGTGCGGATTGTGTTGTATATCACTAATACATTACGTGGTTTAAAGGAACGCAGTATTTTTTTACACCCTGTATAGAAAAGTAAAAAAAGACGCGCCTTTATTCTCACGAAGCATTATGTCGCTATCCGTTGAACAGCCTCGCAAACTCCAAGGGCATTTCTGCGAAGATTCCTCGCGATCTATGAAGAGTAGGATCTTTTTACTACTTCGAAAAAGAAAAGAAACAAAAAAAAAAACTAAATAAAATATGCGAGACACAGCCAGGTGGGGAATGAAGATCCCGTTTTATAGTTGGCTACGAAATGGGAATAAAACAAATCTATTTCGAAGCTGGTTTTCAATTAGGACTTCAACACTTCCATTTTGTAGCTGCATATTGTAGCAAACAGTCTAATTAGATTGTTATTTTGAACGGGATTATTACCGCGATTATATTTAAGTATTGTTACCTCGATTTTTTAAAGCGGTTATACGCTCCATGGTCACAAGTAGACACATCCGCTTTGAAATATCAGACTTGCATGTTTGAGTCGCCACAATGGGATTGGTTTAGGTCCCAGTTGAAAGCCAGCTTCGAAACAGGACAGTTTTATTCCCATTTCGGGGACATCTACAAAATTAATTTTCTATATCGAAGCATGCTAACAAATCTGACTACGAAATGAGACAAGCTTAATTAGTTAAAGCTAGTGTACCAACACAACTCTGCCTCTGTCATTTAATTGTCTGTGTCTGACTGAACCTCTTAGCTTGCTAAACTTTAATACTTACGTTTCTTCTTTTTCTTTTTATGGTGGGCGTATTCTTTACCATAAGTCGGTTCGCCTTTTAAAGAATCGATGGTGATAAATACTTCCCCTTAAAAGCGAATAAATTATTACAATAAAGAATATACAGAACTGACTACGAACTGGGAAAGGATACAAAATGGTAATTTCACTTATTACACTACAATGTAAAGTCACCAAAATAGTAGGATTGCGAGTAGCTTAAAAGCTTAAAAGTTACAGAAGTTGGCATTTTAAGAAATATGAGAAGTAAGTGTTAGATGCCGATTGCGTATTTATTTACCGTCTGGATCAACTGCAAAATAAATGTAAGTACTTTATTATGTTTTTTTTTATTAGACAAGTTTAACATTCTTATAAACTCAGTATCGCCAAACTGCGATAAATGTGATAGCAGATAGATAATATCAATAAAAATATTAATATTGTTTGTTAGAAACATCGAATATTACCATCAACATCCCGAATGGATACTTTATATCTGTCTTGGAGACCTAGAAAAACAAAAAAGTATACCAAATTTTTTTGCATGCTTTGCAGATGTAAGCCATCTTCAATGGCCAATCGAGACCAAGTGTTTTGCGGCCACTTTGCGGCACATTAAAGCGCATTTTGACACAATAATAGGTCAAAATGCGCATTTTCACAGCACAGCTACACATCCTCGCACAGCACATTTCCCTCGCCTATCTCTGGTTAAAAAGCAGCTTTATACATGTGCGTTAATGCGTTAAAATACATTATGGACAGATATAGGCTGGCCAGGGAGCGATAAAAAACATAAAATATGCCAGCTGCATCTCCTCCCGGACATGCTGTAAAAACCAGGTATACTCGTACCTACCTACAGATCTTTTTTAACCCTCTCAACCCCCAAAACTTGTCACACGTGGCGGAAATACATTTTGTTTGGGTCGTTGACGCTCTGCCACTCCATTAGGGATAAAGGCGTGATTTATGTATGTACCTATGTATTGACGAATAAACCAGGCTAGTTAACTTACTTTGGATGACAGGTTGTAATCTTTTCTTGATTTTGTGTCGTCCAAGATTAGTCGCAAGAGACTTTACGTAAACCTTGAAATCTTCCTGCCAGTCGGCATTAGATCCTAAATCTAAAAATACATGTAGAAAAAACTGTATTCCAGAGTGTTAACTAAATTACAGGGTGTTTCAGTATAACTGTAGTAATAATAAAGAAGTAAAGTTCGATTTTTAACGTTGCGTTATCGATACCAACGTGTTTTGCGGCCCATAACAGCATTTTCTTTGCAACATGGCAGAGGTCATAGAGATAGGCAGAGGTTCAAATAAAAAAAAAAAAAAAAACTTCAGCCAAGTTGCAAAGAAAAAGAAAATGCTGTTTATGGGCGCAAAACACGTTGGTTCCTATCACAGACCTATTAAACAGTCAATAACTCAACGTTTAGGATTGAGACAGGCTAAAAATGGGACGAATTGAAAAAAAAAAACAAGGTTTAGGAATGGGATTTTTTTTTTGTATCTACAGTAGACGGTGGTTTTTTGTGCACATCGAATTCCAATTTCACTGTCTCTTACCAATGATCATTGTACAAAATAGTACCGTGTGTGTTGGTTTTACAAAAGTCAGTACCTGTAGTTTATGGATACTTACGATTGACTTTCTGTTGTGGCCATTGCGATCTACGTTGGAACTCATAATTCTCGTCTGTTTTGAGAAAGTAAAAATAAATGTTTAAAACTATAAAAAAAGATTTGATGCCATTTGAATAAGAGATTGAAGGAAGGAATAGAGAGTGCATTTGTGTGTTGCGCAAACACTATATCATCATCAGCTCATATTCGTCCCCACCAAAGGGCATGCATGAGCCTACCCTGAATAAGGCGAAAACACTAGGGCTCGTATTTATAAAGCGATCTCAAGATTGAGAGCAATATTGAGTGCGGATTTGACAGGTAATTTTGTACTGGAATGACATTTCTGATACGAACTCAAACTCGCTGTCACTCTTGAAAGCTGATTATAAATACGGGCCTAGGAGACTTAAAACTAGTCCCCCTGCAATTAGCCGATCTCTGAAAATCGTTTGGGAAGACAACTAATATTATACAGGTAGGTATAGTTATAAGTAGATCTATTTTGCCTTCTAGATATGTGAGTGAAACTTACAATCTTTCACCTTCTCCATAGACCAGAGATCAGGTCGAAATGGCTGATTCATACTCCGTCTAGACGAGCCCACCAGATAATTTACTGTGAAGTTAAAAGAGGGTTAAAAATATCCAGTGCTACTTTTTAGGGTTCCGTACCCTTACCCCGGTAAAAACGGGACCCTAAAAAGGGAGACTTCGCTGTCCGTCCGTCCGTCTGTCATCAGGCTGTATTTTATAAACCGTGATAGCTAGACAATTGAAATTTCTGTTGCGCTATAACAAGAAATACCTACCAAAAACAGAAGAATATTTTAAGGGGATCCCCGGTGCCGCCAGCGCCCTCAACAGTTAAAAAAATCATTACTCACTGAAAACGCAATGAATCGAAAATCCGGTAAACCAGATTAAATAATAGTTACTGAAGTTTGTTTTAAGCACTATAAATTCATGATTCAGTGTTTACAGCAGTAACAGATACCAGAAGTGCTAAAAGTGGCCGTTTTTCGCAAATTTTCCTTCTGTTACTACCAGGAACTATGAATTGCAACTTTATGATGTTCTAAATTATCTTCTTTGCTTTTATTTCAATCTGGTTTACCGGATTTTCGATTAATTGCTTTTTCAGTGAGTAATGATTTTTTGACTGATGAGGGCGCCACCTGGCTCAGGGTAGCATACAAAAAACGTGATATTATGCCGTTGTTGTATAGATAATGATGACTGGATTATCTTACGTGGTATTTTGTAAAATCGCCGTGTGTCATCGTTACCTTCACGGAGTTCTGCAAATAATTGAAATAATAATTAAAATTAAATAAAACATGGTTGAAATTGAAAAACACAATAAAAAAAATAAAAAACACAATCTGGAATTTTGTAAGTATGTATAATGGGTCTAATCTGGAAGTAACTACTCAATTTTTTAAATATAAAATCCTGAAATAACAAACAAAATAAAAGTTGGTTAAAAAACAAAAATGCTTCCATGCTGGACTGGGAGCGATAGAAAAACATAGAATGTGCCAGCTGCATCTCCTCCCGGGCATGCTGTAAAAACCAGCTAAGGGATTGGAGGGTTTCAGTATATTGTAATTTAGGCGATGGGCTGACAACCTGTCACTACAGCAATATACAGATCTATCCCTCAAAACTTGTCAGACGTGGCGTTACGACCTTTGTTTGGGTCGTTGACGCTCTGCCTACCCCGTTAGGGATACAGGCGTGATAGTATGTATGTAAAAAACAAGTAACACTCTTACCAGATCTTCTTTTTACTGAAACATAATTTCAAATGGATTCACATTTTTAGTATAAAAACATTACCCGTGTGGTGCCGGGTTAGAATAGCATCACCCCATAACTTCCCGTGGGTGTCGTAAAAGGCGACTAAGGGATAAATCCAGGGAATGGTAGCAGTGTTCCCTGTGAATGGAAAACTTCTACTGCGCTCACCAACCCGACAGCCAAGCGTGGTGAGTATGGCATATACCCCCAATTTTGGGGAGGTCCATGTCCAGCAGTGGACTGTTGTGGTTGATGATGACTATAAACATAATTTAATGCCTTCAGAAAAAATGCTTTTCAAGCACTGCTTAAATCGTCTGGAAGAGACGCAAAAGCCTATGATGATTTTGATGAATTTTAAAATTTATATGTCTATTTACCTTTTACTTTCAGTTTAACTTGATGTGCTGTTTCAGCATCTGTAAAATAATTGTCTCCTGAACATCGATCCTTTGATTCGATTTTTGTTTAATTCATTGCAAGGGAACCGAAAACTAAAAGTATACTTTTTTGTGATCTTACCAAAAATATTTAGTTTTTAGATTTTTTCCTTCGATTGTGGTAGGAGACGTTCCTTCTTGCCAAATTTCAAGATCCTAGGTCACCGGGAAGTACCCTATAGGTTTTGCCTTCCTCAAGATTCAAAAACCTATAGGGTACTTCCCGTTGACCTCTAATAGCATAATCAAAGGAAAAAATCCGAAAACTGTAAATTTGTTCACACATCACAAAAAAAGGATTTTTTAAAATTGTCCGAAAAGTAAGATGATCCATGATGTCGGATGGGCATGTAGGTAAATAGTCGGTCCTGCGCCTGATTTCTCTCTGGTCGTGTCAGTCAATCTGTCCCATCAGAATAAGAGAATGAAGGAATAGAGAGTGCACTTGTGTATTGCGCAAACACTTGGGCACTAAAAACTAGTCCTGCGCAGTTGGCCCATCTCTGGGAGATTGGCCGCCATCACCGAAAATCGGTGGGAGGACTATTATTATTATTATGGCCAATGTTTTACCTCTTACTAAGTGATCGATGTATGGTTTTGCGTCCTCATACCCTTTTTGGTTCACAAGATCGACGATGTTCGACTTCAGATCTGCCACCCAAAAACCATCAGCAGGCGCTGTGTAGATAAACATACATACATAAAGTCACGACTTTATCCCTTACGGGGTAGACAGAGCATAAAACGCCCAGTAAAAGTAAAAGGCGCCTACAGTATACATACTTTATTTAGTATACATACACATTAGTACTTATAGTATACATTTTAGTATACATACTTTATTTTTAAGATTTTTAAGGAAAGGGAAAGCCATATGCTTGTGTTGTGTTATTTTTGGATAAGTATTTTTTTACTATTCCGAGGATAAATGAAGCTCTGATTTACCTTTTCAGTTGTGTCTTTACGGAATAGGAATATCAATATATCAACTATAACTAAACTGATTTAGCCTCACCTTACCACACCCTTGTAAGTATGTTAAATTAGTATATTTTAAAACTCACAAACGCCATTTTCCGATTGGCTGCGTAGTATGGGCCTTCCATCTTCCATAAAAACTGTAAAATCAAACGTTTTGTAAATAATGGTCAGCTGTGCCTGTGGTACCTACATTTTTGAAAAAATTATAAATAAATAAATCATGTATTTCTTGAAATACAAACAAACTTTAATCTAACTTAAATATTACTTACTCGAACCATGACTTATTTCCTCAGCATCTCCTCTTACGTTAAGAAGAAGCAACTGAAAAGATTGCTAACGATTATTGAAAAGAATATATGCACTACACTACACAGTTCTAATACTTACAACTGCTACTCTATTTTTTCCGCAAGAAAAAGTCACTACAATAAATATTGTGTGTGCGTTCGTTCGTTCCTTACTTGTATTGTATTTTGTATAGTTTTTCATGTGGTGTGGTTTCTTTGGATGTGTAATATTTACCACCCAATACTGTACTTACGTTATTTATTTATTACCAACTGAATTAAAATCATTATCAAAAATGTACTCACCACAACAAGAATAAAAACACAAATAAACATTTTTTTATCCGTCTACATCATCTTGGGCTGTTTTTGTGTCACAACATAAGTCACAACCACAACTGAACTAAAAATATACTAGAACTGACACAGGTAGCTGAACAAAAGAAAAATCTTCAACAAACAAACAACTAGCCAAGAGCGTATCAGACATGCCCGCCCGTATATCAATCCGTTATTAGGGCCCGTATTTATAATCAGCTCTCAAGAGTGACAGCGAGTTTAAGTTCGTATCAGAAATGTCATTTCAGTACAAAACGGCCTGTCAAACCCATACTTAATATTGAGATCGCTTCATAAATACGAGCCTTAGTATTCCTATTCAAAAATCAACAAATAGTGTACATATGGGCGGCCTTATTGCTAAGTGGCAATTTCTTCCAGGCAACCTAGGTACAGGAAATGGTTTTTGGAGCTGCAGGAGCCATTTTTTAAGGAAATTACCGTTTTATCTTAATGACCAAGACATTTCTATAAATTATTGTTTCTTTTCTCTTCTGTTACTTGATCTTTTGCGGTTGATGATTTTGGTAACAAACCGGAAAATTAATTAAATGTGTGCAGTTTATTATTAACTCAGAGTTAACTGGAGGTTACATCTTTTTTGTATTAGAAATGAAATTTCTTCAAAATGCGCATTTTGTAATAAATAGGGGAAATTTGGAAAAATCTAACCAGTTTTAATTTTCTTATTATATTTGAGATTTTGGCTGATAATGACTTTTTTCATTTTGTAAGCATTTGGTTAAAAGTTAATATTTTAATTGATACAAAAATTTTATTTAACATTTGTTTATTAATTTTTCTCAATAAGTAAAAACATTTTTACAATTACCCTATTAATTACAAGAAAAATCGTTTTATAACTACTTACATAATATAGAACAATTAAGTATCAATATTTATACACATTTACATAAAAAGGTGTGGTGCCAGGTTAGAATAGCATCACCCCATAACTTCCTGCGGGTGTCGTAAAAGGCGACTAAGGGATAAATCCAGGGAATGGGCAGCAGCGTTCCCTGTGAATGGAAAACTTGTACTGCACTCACCAACCCGCCTGCCAAGCGTGGTGAGTATGGCATATACCCCCAATTTTGGGGAGGTCCATGTCCAGCAGTGGACTGTTGTGGCTGATGATGATGATGAAAAGGACTCATTTTGTTCGCAAACGAGATGCTTTGTGGTTATAATCAAACAACAATATTAAATAATATTGGATGACAATATTAGGCCCGTATTTATAATCAGCTCTCAAGAGTGATAGCCAGTTTGAGTTCGTATCAAAAATGTCATTCCAGTACAAAATGACCTGTCAAATCCGCACTCAATATTGCTCTCAATCTTGAGATCGCTTTATAAATACGAGCCTTAGATTGTTATCCAAGAGGTCTTAGGCAGTGTTTGTATATGAGGTATATTGCTAGTTTCTTAAGGCACAATAACGACATAAAATCGTTACTCGCTGTAAAATATCAGCCTGGTTTAATCAAATTTTTTTTTCAACATTTCTAATCATTATCTTTATCATTTATCTAAAGGCAAGCTGACTGAAGCATTATAATCATTCCTTTGACGACAAAATACATAATACGTAAATATTTTCTGAGAACGCATCACACGCGAAAATGAGACCAAATTCATGACAGTTTGAAAATTCACATCACTACCTTGTCCCGCTGCCTACCCCCTAATGCATCTCAGGCGTGACCGTGAGCGTGATCTTGGATCTGCCCCTGACACATTCTATGATTAGCGCCCCCGTAGTGCTCTCTAAGAGCGTGTATATATCCGAGGCGGTGTGTACCGGCTGGCCGTTTATTGATACCACTATGTCGCCTGGTTGTAGGCCGCCACTGTAATAATAAGAAAAAAAAAGCCATGAATTTTCCGAAATCATCATCTCCCTTGCCTTATCCCGTATCTCACGGGGTCGGCTACTTAATCTAGGGGATAGAACGAGGGTACTGTTTTTTACACAGAGCGACTGCCATCTGACCTCCGCAACCCAGAAGGGAAACCAGACCCAATCCTAGATTAGGCTTTTGCCAGTTTAGTGGCCAACCCAGCTGTCAGTTTTCAAGCTGCCAATGCTAAGCAATTGCCTCTGACATGGCTTAACGACTAATATCTACGATATTAACCGGGTCCAAGGGCTTAACGTGCCTTCCGAAGCACAGAGGATAAATTCACCGAAATCATACTAGTATATTTTATTAACAGAGATAAAGACCAGGCATTTGTTTGGGGGCAGCCATTTTTTTTTTCTTTTTATTAGAAATGGGTTTGCTCTCTCCAGCCTAGGTCGGGAGCGAGCGACTGAGTCGACGATGAAGCGAGCTCATTCAGAAGTTGCCTGTTCACTCTAACTTTGAAGTGTTGGGGGTTGTAAGCATTCGGAAACACAGACACAAGTAGAGAGTTCCACTCTTTTTCATTTCCTAAAAGAACATCTTAGTGAAAGTGGTTCACTGAGCAACCCTTACACCCCGTATAAAGTAGAAATTACTTACTTGTAAGCTGGTGATCCGATGATTACTTTCCAAACTAAAATTCCGTGTTCGATGTCTGATGGCATCTGAAATTAAATAAATTGGATAACTGCTTATGTGGTCCTATTCATTGGCCTAGTGGTATGCGCCTTGGGCTCTCAATCCGGAAGTCGCATGAGTTCGATTCCCACGGGGAAGACTAGAGCCCCGTTTTATCAAGCTACAGGCTACAAGTTACAGGGAAAAAAGAATTTTTAGAAATAATTCAAACAACGCGACTGTAGCTGTACCGTATTTGTAACCTTCTTTTTAATCACCTTTATTTTGATACCCCACTCGATAGGATCAGTCGAAAAAAATTTTTGAAGACTTACAATTTTGCGCCTAAAATCCGCCATTTTGAATGCCCATGGATTACACCTATCTAAGAACACTCGGGTGCTTGAGACCAATCGAACGATACCCTCATTGTTGAATTCCATCCAACCGTTTCGGAGATACGAGGTAATAAAGAAATATCAGTACAAACATACATACATAGATACATACAAGATACGCGCGAAAAACATAACCCTTCCTGGACAGTCGGGTAATAAAAAGCGACAACACCAACCAAATTTACTCTAATATCGAGTAAATTATAGAGTTATTTCATGGACGTATTAATCAAACTGGACTTGAACGCTAGTTTCAAAAAGCTTGCCGATGTTATTTTTTTGTACCCATAACTACAAATAAATTTCTGATTCTGATTCTGATTCTGAGAACTCCGTGCTTGGGTGCATTTAATTTTAATGTTGCGGCTTTTTCCCCCTGTAACTTGTAACTTGTAGCCTGTACTGCTTGATAAAACGGGGCCCTGGTTGATATTTACGAGATTTTTTCCCTATTGTGGTTAGGCCAATAATGCAGGCTGGACCACAGGTTAATCACTTGATAGCCAGTCAAGAAAGATTAAAAGACTTGACACCAGAGTACATCTGGTCGTTCGTCTTATGTGCTTTTGGGTGCTGATTTTTTTAAAGTACTGAAAGGTCGATAGCTCAGGTTTAACTCGATGTCTGCCTGGTGTGTGCGACGTGGAGGTTTGCGCGAGTATTGTTTTGGTCGACTTTTAGTGTATTTTAGGTTTCTTGCTGTTATTATTTAGTTATTTTGATTTTTTGTTTGCTGCGGCGCAAGTTTCGGCGCGATCGCAGATCTTGTTGACGTTCAAGTGGCGCGAACTATTCGTTGCCGCGGTCATGTTGGCGAATGCGCGGCGGTTTTGGCGGGATTTTTAGAAGGCCCATACAAAACCATACTATAATTACTTATGTTCGTTTTTTTTTTCTTACCTCAGGGTTCCTCATCCGTAGCTCCATGAGAATGCTGGGCGTAAGGGACAGCATAGTGATGCCGAGGTAGCGCCGGGACACTTGCGGAGATTTCGTCTTTCCTGCAACACCCACACTCACACACGTCCACAACGTTAATATGCATACATATATAGACATCGTTTTAGGTTTTTAATTAAAAAAGCATGCCAAAAGAAATTGTTTATATTTATGCATAACATAATAAGAAATAATAACGATCTGGCAAACAATTATTGCTGTGTTGCATGCGATATAAGAAATATGTAGCTATTGGCGGAAATGGACGCACCATTTATTAACGAGTCATTCGTCATCTCGCATGGCAATTAACTCGCACGGATTTTAATTACCATGCGAGTTGACTAAAATAATAAATATAAATTTTACCGTTCGTCATCTCGCACGGTCATAAAAACTGAGTTACTTTTGTACAGACAGATGCAAAAATCTTATGTAAAATAATAATCTATTCTTAATAATATTGAGTTCAAAAGGTTTTGATCTGACTGTACTTTGCCGTGCGAGTTGGCGAATGGTAAAATAAATAAATAAAGTGTCGTCATCTCGCACGGTACGTTAATTGCCGTGCGAATTTATTGCCGTGCGAGTTGACGAATGACTCTTATTAACATTCCTAATATGTCAAAGTCATGTGTTTTGTCATGTGTTCTTATGTCAAAGTTGAGAAAGTGACAGCGCTATCTTAAAATTAGAATTAAATGATGTCGCGAGAATCGACAGCAATTATTCAAATATGCGACCTTGCTATAGCTATAATAATAATAGGTCTAAATATTCGAATTTGGGGGCTCCGTAGAAAGTCGTACTTATTAGAAGGCGATTTTCTATTTATTTATAAATAAAAATAATAATGTCCTTCTTTCTATTCCTATTTAAAAAATAACAATACTCACTTTTCGCCAAGAACTCTTTGACGTAATCAATGGGTATGGCGAAAGAGATTCCTGAGGTGACCTTCATACTGTTAATCCCGATGGCTTCTCCGTCCAGGTTGACCAGTGGTCCGCCGCTGTTGCCGAAGGTTATGGGCGCGTCAGTCTGGATGTATACCATGTCTTTGCCTGAGACACAGAATAATAAATAGTATCTAACGGTACAGAAGTCTCACTAGCCTACAACGCTCGCTCAAATAGCGAAAATCGCTGAAGGTTACGCACACAAGTACAATTGTTAGGGTTGGCTACCGTTTCCCCGTGGGAATCGAACCCACGACCTTTGGATCGGGCGCCCATTGCCCAGACCACTAGATCACGGAGGCAGAAATACTTGAAAATAACTAAATGCACCATTTTGCTTACCTCTTAAGCCTAGTTCTTCGCTATTCCTTTGCGTAGAACTGACTACGCCAGCCGTCACCGTGTTACTTAGTGCTAAAGGACTGCCCATCGCCACTACCTGAAATAATATCAAATAACAATTAAAATATAGCTAATTATTGAGAAACTATAATTTACAATTGTTATCTGTAATGTTTTGGTGTCCATTACTATGAATATGTTTCAGATTCTGATTAACGGAGCTTATACCGCAATAATGACGATTTGTTTATATAAAGTCGCGCCTTAATCCCGTACGGAGTAGGCAGAGCGTGAAACGCCTCGTAAAAGGCGCCTTCGCCACGTCTGAGAAAAATGTGTATCGCTGTAGTGACAGGTTGTCAGCCCATGGCTTAAATTACAATAAACCTCATCCTTTTTGCTAACTTCTACAGAATGCCCGAGAGGAAGGGCAGCTGGAACATTCTATATTTGTCTATCTCTCCCAGTCCAGCATGATAATTTCTAATTGGTACCGTTCCTTAATTATTCATTTTATGATTGCGGTATAAACACTCACAATTTCAATAGTTACTGTTTTCTTTTAAATATACAGGATGTTAATATAATTGCGTGCCATAGCTTAGGGGGTGTTTCAGTAACATTAAAGCTAAAGCACGCAGGGTGTTACTTTAAAGCTATGGCACGCAATTAACTTAACACCCTGTATAATAAGAAATCTTTTTTTTTTAGTTATTAAGAGAACAATATATAATTTACAAACCCATTCACCGGGCCTCAAGTCCTCTGAAGACCCAAGTTTCATCGTTGGCAGTCCTTTCACCGGAATCCTTAACGTGGCTAAATCTGATTTTAAATCTACATCTTCTACGAAGCCTGTGTGTGTTGATCCATCCTGAAACAAATTCATTATATTGTCAGATAAATAATGTCAAAGTAATGTGTTTATTTGCCATCCTGTTCCTATGTCAAAGTTGAGAAAGTGACAGCGGAATATTGCCGCCATAATCAAGAGCATTGTGTCAATATGATTACCACAGCAATTAATGAAAGTGTAGACGAAAACAGACCAAGCAAACTGGTTTAACTTGCAAAAATAAAAAACTAGTCTACCTAATCTAGGCTTTTTGTATGTGCAATTGTACGTTGACTTGCAAAATTTGCTTTGATCTAGATATGTGATAAGAAACTATCATGTGTAAATATTATTTATGATTGATCATTTATTGACCCTCTAAATGATATTTATGTAAGCAAAACCAGTTTGATTATGTTAGTTTGTGAAACAAGTGTATATTTTACTTAACAAAATAACCTGTTATTTGCAACTCAACTAAAAAATTGTGACATATTATGTTAATTTTTTGAATTCTGTTTCTGAACATAAAAATAAATAACAGTGACTATGACTGAAATATGGGTATTTTTCTTGATTTTGGTATTTTAGTGGAATTACTAATGAAATGAGACTCACAGTTGTAAGATAATGGTTGTAAGTAATCTAGAAGACGTAGGTGTACCTACATTAGAATTAAATAGCCGAAAAAGCTAATTATAATTATTATTGTTTTTAAAAATGAGTAAGAGTTGTGCAATGGTAATAATTATCAAGAAACTATTCATTGTTTTCATTCAGTAATATCCTGTATAAACCAACATGTACATTTGGGTTTTAAAAAGATTTTGTAGTCATTTAGGGAGGGAGAAATCACATGAAGTGAACAAGTGACTAATAATTTTAGTTAAGCAGTGCTACCATGTGCTACTGTAAATAAAGTAACAAAATGAACCTTACCATTAGTCGCACAGTGACGATAGCATTAGGCTTATTTACAACAACGTGTGCATTCGTTAATATCAACCCATCTTCCTTCACAATAAAGCCAGATCCGTTCGACAGCGTAATCGGCTGGCCTGTGAATATGTCCAATCTTCTACCATCTTTGATCTCTATATAGACCACAGACGGAGCCGAAACTTTCACCACATCCGCTATGAAGTTAAACTTGTCCCTTCTACCCCTCAGATTGTCTACATTCACGACTTGTGCAGCGAAAATCTTCTCTTTAAAACTAACATAACCTACAAGTCCTGTTGCGACCAAAACACTGCTAAAATAAAAGTTCCGCCGATCGTTTTCATGTCGGTTTTGATTTCTACTGAACACAGGGATACTACTTAAACATCTATGACTAGTATTTAATGTCGGTTTTATAGTAAAAATGCGAGAAACTGTTCGCGAAATGAACATTGTTGTTGAAATTCTTGACAGCAGAAACGTCAGAATGAAATGTCAAAAGTGTCAAAAGTTGAGAAACGTCAAAATTTCGGACCAGTGTTGCCAGACCAAACTAAGTATGAAGATTTTATATTTCTTTTAGGGTTCCGTAAAAGCCCTTATCTTATCTTCTGTTCTGTTCCTGTGGTATGCATGCACGATGTATAAGGGTGTATGTAGGTAGGTAAATTAAATTACCTAATTCTATACGCATTTCAAACTCAAATTGCCCTTAATATTTGTGCGTGGCGTGAAATTCGGGAAAACGCTAGAAAACTAAAGATGATTTCGTGCTTTAAAGGGCACGTTAAGCCGTTGGCCTCGCCTCGGCCGAGCTGTCTTGCTTGTCCCCGATATTGCTCGTCAAACCACGTCCTTTGATCTTGACCATCTGCTTCCTGTCATCGTTGACCTTCCGATCCTAACCATCCGATCAATCCTAAAATGGATGAAATCGGCGCAAGTAGCGTAATCATTCGACGCTTTCGAATAAAACGGATGTCCGATTATGCTACACATTTGTCTGATTTATCCGATTTATCGGATAAGGATTGATCGGATGGGAAGGTCTGGAACTGAAGCGAGCTTTAGGTTCGTTCTAAGACCAAGACAACAACAGGCTCAACAGAGATTAGGTATATTATCATCTATTTTAACAAGTTAAATGATTCACCCGGTCTAACCATGACCGTTACGTTACGGCCATTCCAATTTTAATATTCGGAAACAAGTTAATTTGACTTTCTTTAATCGTATTACGTAAGGCGAAGGCTGCATCACGTACAGCCTAATCTCCGACAGGCAATGAAAGTTTGTAATCAGATATCAATCATGTCAGTTACTTTGGATATAGCAATAAAAAACATCTTTGAGAGGTATTGATATCAAGAGGGAACAAAAAATTAGGTACTGCTTACTTTCTGCTAGCTGCATAGCTAGGTAGGTGTAATTAGTTTTTTTAATGGTAACTGCCTCCGTGGCCTAGTGGTCTGAGCCATGGGCTCACGATCCGGAGGTTTTGGGTTCGATTCCCAGGGGGGGAACACAAAGTTGATATTTGTCTATTTATCACTTTGTGATATTTTCCCTAGTTTGGTTAGGACAATGCAGGCTGACTCCACCTGATTGTCTGGAAGAAAACGGATTCCGTGCTTCGGAGGCCACGTTAAGCCGTCGGTCCCGGTCGCGTATTGCCAAACCCCATAGCAAAGTCCATACCAGCTCAGAGCAGACTGAGAAGGTATGCATTTTGCTCGCTTGAATATAAAGCAAACTTGTTAGTTTGAGAAAAGTTGTTCAGTTTTGAGAAAAGTTGTTTAGATTTGAGGAAAGCCTAGCCTACTGCGTAAGAGATATTAGGCATTGTGTGTAACCTAACGGTAGCGGTAGAAAACCAGCGGGAAGTTATATTAGGTACCAAAATCTAATAAGCCCTTTAGGGCACAATTAAATTAACTACAATACAATTAATAAACCAATCCGAATGCAAAACAATTTAGCTGCCGTGAACTGTGTGCGTGCGCATGCTAAAGGTCACACTTTCTCCTATGCACTCGCATGCATCTTCACGCGGGGCTGCCAGATACTGGTAGACATTTGTTGCAACCCGCTGTCACAATACAAACTTTTCGGTGTGCCAATGGTGCCGATTCTGTTGGAAAAACAACTTAACTTATTTTAGTTAAGTTCTGTCTCTTTCTAAAATTTACCTAAATAAAAAAAAACAACAACAACAAAAACATACAGATGAATTGAGAACCTCCTCCTTTTGTTTTGAAGTCGGTTAAAAATAGAGACAGAAATAGGACAACAGCTGATTATAATCCTGTCAAAGTGACGTTACTCGCCTTAAATGATATGGCATGATGCTCGATGGCCTCGACTATCGATCTCGCCTTTACGTCACTTTGACAGAGATTTCTGTCTCTATTTTATTCAAATTTTAAAAAGTGACAGGACCAAACTAAACATAAACCATTTTAGAGGCCAATGAAACGGTTTGACAACAGGTTCATCGGGTCGATCGTAGACTTGAAAACCCACTTGATAAAAAAAAAAAAACTACCACTTGAATTAAATAAACTTTCTCGGACTGGCAACATCACATCAAGTTCCTTGCCGTAACCTATTGGTGGCGATTCTGATGTAGACACAACTTAACTTATTTTAGTTTGGTCCTGTCACTTTCTTTCTATAATAATTTGAATAAAATAGAGACAGTCGACAGAAATACAACAGCTGGTTATAATTCTGTCAAAGTGGCGTTACTCGTATGATGGTGCTTATTTTAAACAATACCTATACGTCACTCTGACTAATTAGCTTTTGTATTTCTGTCTCTATTTTAATAAAATTTTAGAAAGTGACAGGACAGGACAGGACCTAAATAAAACAAATTGTGTCTGCAACAGAATCGGCAGCATTACTAGACACCATTGAAGGTCGTGGTGCTAGAGTTTAGCGCCGTAAATCCATTTCAGGAATTAAATTTATCGTGAGATCGATTCCAGAGGCTTTTCTAGTTAAGAGCATTTTTCTGTGATGCTAGCGCCACTTTGAAAAAGAAGGTAAGTCGTTGACTCTGCCTCCGTGGTCTAGTGGTCTGGGCAATGGGTTTAAGATACGGAGGTCCTGGGTTCGATTCCCAGGGGGTAAAACAAAGTTGATAAGTATTTGTCAATTTATCACTTTATCAGTTTGGTTAGGACTATTCTGGCTGATGTACCTGTTCCGCAAGAAAAAACATTCCGTGATTCGGACGGCACGTTAAGCCGTCGTCGCTCCGATAGTAGTCGTTCGTTACACAAAACCTTGTCAGGGGCCTATTAGCTGAAAAACGCTGACACCAGGGTTCATCTGGTCGATCGACCCACAAGAGAAAGATAAGGCATACATGCAGGACTGTGTGTGTGTGTGTTTGTGTGCGTGTGTGTGTGTGTGTAATTTTCTTTATTTCTTTCATGTTAATTAAATTTTTTTGTGTCCGACATGCTCTTAGCAATTTTTTAGAGGTTTAGCGGATGGAGGAAGTTATAACATTTGGAATGATGATACACTTTTAATTACTGTTCAAGGTATTTTTGACCTTGTTTTGAGGTAAATAAGCTAAATTATTTTTTATGATTAATTTTAACTAAACTCTGGAATAAAAAACTATTGGTTGTAGGTACATAGATAGAATAATACGGGGTGTAAGGGAAAGCGTACCAGAAACTGAAAGGGGTTGCTCAGACAACGAAACTGAACAACTTTAATCATACCAAGAAATTCTTTCAGTACCTAAATGAAAAAATATCTTGACTTTCGCATACAGTGGGTTTCCGAATGGATCGACCCGATGAACCCTGGTGTGTCAGAGGTTTTAAACCGCCTAATAGCACAGCTATAGGCCTCTGACATGGTTTGTGTAACGACCACTATCAAGGACAGCGACCGGTACCGACGGCTTAACGTGCCCTCCGAAAAGCCCGGAATCCTTTTTCTTTTCGGACAATCAGATGATTCAGCCTGCAATGTCCTAACTAGCGATGGGCGGGTGGAAATTTCCCGTGCTCGAAATATTCTCTTCGGAGAATATTCTCGGAAAGTTTCCATTGTGCTCGAAAGTTTCCCTGGGACCGAGAACATTCAGTATTGAATATACATTTAATTGTAATCAATGAAAGCTTATTCAGTAATGTGTAAAACTAATAAAAAATCAATAAAACATTATGAAGGTACTTTAAATAGCTTGAAACAGCCATAGTAAAGGATTTATTTCAGAAGGTTTTCAATTAAATTATAAGATTTAGATTTAAATGCATCTAAAATACTAGATTTAAGTACAATGAAATGAACTATACTTTTACGGGTTTTTTCATTCATTGCAACACTTACGACAATTCCACGCTTTTATACTTAAAAATTATATATTAATTTAGTCGTACTACAGTCGGACAAATTTAACCTTTTCACCGCCACTGACGCGTATAGCCGACAGCTCGCAACTTGCCCTCAGCGCCATAGTCGGCTATAGCTGACAAAAAGTAGTAAACTAATTTATGTTAATAAACTTAACTGGAAATTTTAGAACTGTATATTGTTTTTATTTCGCAAATTTAATCTTGAGGAAATCATTGTAATTTTGCAGATATGTCCCAGTTTTCCGAGAATTTTGATATAATTGCATGCTATTATAAAAAAAATATATAAAAAGTAAGGATAGGTAGTTACCTACTCTTTGTCGGAAAACCACTTCTTCGGTAAAACATTTAGTTTAGTCGGGTTCTGATTCTATTCTTTGTTGCGCACGTGCACTTTATAGCAGCGATTACATTACCCGGCCGACCAGGCCCGATTTAGGGTAGGGAGCTCAAAACGGCAAGTCTAATCGCAGTAAGGAAGTAAGGATCCTGATTAAGGGTGATCGTGCCGTCCCGACCGTCCTACCTCCTGATTTCGGATGCGAATCGGGTAATGTGATCGCAGTAAGGGAGTAAGGGAGCTCACGCTCAGTCGCTGCGCGGCGTTCAGTGCGAGCGGACGTTTTTGTCAATTAGCGGTAATAAAATACGCGTTGAAAATGTCCATCAAACATAGAAATAATATCACTTATACTCACGAGATATAGTATAATATTATTTCTAAGCCATCAAACAAGAAATGCGATTAAATTTTGAATGAATACGTGTATATAGTGAGAGACATGCCGTATCTGATCTCAAATCTATTGCATTTACATCCTAGGCTCCAACAGAAAATGTTTATTTATCTTTTTCTTCATGTCGTATGAGTTTCGAGTCGATCGACCCGATGAACCCTAATGTCAGAGTTTTCAAACCGCCCAATAGCACACCTAATAAGCCTCTGACATGGTTTGTGTATCGACCCACTGACAAAAACAGCTACCGGGACCGACGGCTTATGTCCTCCGAAGCAGGCTTTTTTTTGTTTCATACAATCAGGAGGTTCAGATTTTTCAATGGTAGATACTATTAAATGTATGTTTGTTAATTCATTATTTAATTATGACCGCAATGCGGCAAGTTTTGTCCCAGTTTATCGATATTTGAAGAGCGCAGGAGCCATCCTTCCCGTACAACGGTCAAATGACGACTGAGTTAGGGAGACGGCGGCCGGGTAATGTAAATGAAACGCCCTTAGTAACGGCCCTGCTCACCGGCCCGGCAGAACGGGTAATGTAATCGCTGCATGAAAAATCATCATAACTTTAGACTATCTTTATTTGAATTCAGCACACAGAGAATATTCTCGAGAATTTTGGGAAACTTACGGAGAATATTCTCGGGAACATAGGAAATATACGAAACAATAAGTGTTTCTGACATGTAAAACATCTAAAACAGTTCATATATTTGAAATTTAGCTATTAGCATATAAAAAGAAAATAAAATCAAGACTTAACACCAATGTTCTCCTAAATTCTCGTTCCATCGGAAACTTTCGAGTGCGTTTCAGAGAATATTCTCGCGCCGGAGAATATTTCGAGAACGGCACAACGCTAGTCCTAACCAAACGGAGGAAAATCTAACAAAGTGATAAACTAACTGGGAGGTCCTGGGAATCGAACCCAGGACCTCCGGATCGAGAGCCCATGGCTCAGACAACTAGACCACAAAAGCATGAACCGATTCAGAGTGTCAACAAGTGCGTGGGACCCTGTATTAATTTGTAGTTCGTGACGTGACGGATCGGACGCGTCGATCGACGGGAACCGCGGAAGCACCGACCAGACCACCTGTCGATTGGATCGCGTTATGCAATATAATTTAGCTATAATCAATATAAATAAAACATGGACAGATCTCATACTCATACCTACTTTTTAAAGTTCATCTTTAAAAAAATAATGAGATTTTTCATTTCTCATACTCGGAAAGTAGTGTTGTTTTGATCTGACTATTGGGTGGAAGATGCTGCTTTCCTTTCACAGGGAAGGAATAACTCATACAAATTTCATCCCCACCCTAGGGCGGGAATGAACTTTAAAAATAGAACTGCTTGAATTGCTGTCAGCTGTGAAGACTTTTTTTCATATTAAAAAAAAAAACTTTATGAAATGTCGTGACTTTTTAACCAGCTAGTGTCACTGGCCAGTGTGAATTTAGCGCAAACTTGCGATGCGAGTGCCGCGACAAAATTAAAAAATAATAATTAAAAAGTCAACACAAATTGGCGGGATAGTAACTAGTTTTATTTTCCTCATATTCTAAATGAAAAGTAGAGTCATTGCCACGGGTAGAAGAATCAATTCCTCTCGGACTATAGCCGCCCTCGCTGCGCTCGGGCGTCTAACTACCTCGGGAATTGATTCTCTTCCACCCTAGTCTATGAATCTACTATTCTCCATCTTGTCACCCCCGCAAGCTTAACATAGTTCATCATTAATTTAATTTATTGGGCATATTTACCAGCGAGTTTCTTTTTGTTTGCTTTTAAATCAATGTTAGTTTTTCTGTAGGTTATTATTACGTTTTTATATTGTTACAAATTGTTTATGCTTTTGGTGTTCCGAATAAAAAAAAAATAAGGGTAGTGAAGGGGATGACGCATGAGACTGACCAACTTTCCCTAAAAAAATTCCTTCCTGTTCTTTTGTTTCTCATTTCCGTGGGATGCTTTTTGCTCGACTATATTTAATTTAGCGACGTAGGAGTGCATTTTCTTCAACGTTGATTAGGGCAGGCAGCAGGCAGGCCATCTAGTCGGATAGGTTGGTAACCAAAGAACTCCATTCCATGTTCTATTACAGACAGACAATGAAAAGCCTGGATTTACTATTTTGTCCTGTCTCTTAGAGCATTTGAAACACCATCATAAGCGTCTTCTTCGCAAGAGCCTGTGTTATTGATGGTAGCTTAGGTACTAACTGTTTTCGAGAGATTTGACGTCTGTCATTGAATTTTAAGCAATCTTTTGCCACCCTCTCGCACAACACCATCCGGAAGCTTTCACAATGCACTCCACAAGCTCAGTTCATTTCATCGCGAACGCGCGCCACGCGTCCACGCTATTTTACTTTCCCGCGCTCGTACCGGCCCGTTCGTTTCATTGGAGTTAGTTTTCTTCGAACGCGCGCGAATTTTTTTTTTTCTCTCGTGCGTGCAACGGTCATTACTCTGTGATGGATTGTTGAATAATTGACGATTGAAGTACTGTTTCGAATTCCTATTGAGGTTTTTTATTTTGATTTTATTGGACTGTGTTCTGTGAACTTTCTGTGAGTGTGGTATCAGATTGGATTTAGTAGGATATTTGTTACGGTAAGTTTTGAAATGTTATTTTTTTTAGGAATTTAAATGATTAATTTATATGTATTATTTAATTAATTAATTAATTACAACGGGTAACCCTATTACAGTAATTAATAACATTATGTTTTTATATGTTACGTATTTTCATTATATTATATCTGCCTACTTAAGTTAATTAAAATTCTGCTTAGCTTACGCTACTATTTCGCATTTTTTAAGCTTTAACTCACAGAGATTATTGATTTAGCATAAGAATAAGGTAAGGCCCAAATTTGAACGAAACAAAACCTTCTGGAACTCCATGGTTTATCAACTGTTCGGAGCTAACCGTATCGATTTGGAAGGTAGTTGTCAAGCAATAAATCAGAAACAATTTTTACTTAGTGCATTCGTAATTTAAAACAATAGGGTACCTGGTGGTTCCTAAATTGTCGTGATCGGATCGGGAGCCCTAGGATTACGCCACTATACGTAGAGGCGTCTCTACCGACATGTTGTGGACTACGGGATATCTATCAACGCATTCAATCCATCATCAATCCATACCATCGCGTTTGGGTCTTAATGTTAACTGACGTAACCTGACCCTTGTGCTTCCTCACAGAAAACTTCGTTCACGAGCGCAGGCTACTAGACCACGGGGGCAGTATAGTATATTAGGCAACGAGGGAATAAAGCAGTGTCTAACGTCACGGGCAGCATATTGAATCCTGAGCGGAATGAAGGATTCTAGGATTAATTCCCGAGCGCAGCGAGGGAATTAAATCTTTAATTCCTGAGCGAAGCGAGGGAATTATGACAAGAATCCTGAATGTAGCGAGGGATTCAAGTCTGCCCAAGGCGAAGACACATTTATTCCCGAGGAGCATACTATATTTTACACACCTACTGCACAGATTACTTAGACGGTGGCAGGCGTCTGTAAGATAATAAAGCTCAGAAATATACCTAATCATGTAATATTGATACATAAATAAATATTGAAAACATACCAGAAGCAACAGATCCGAAAGTCAATTCACACTCACTGAACTACACTTCACGTTCACAATCCACTACCTACGTATTTTTCCAAAAAACGAATTGATCGTATTTAACATATTCAACATAAATAACAAAATACGATAAAATACTAGTCACAATGTCTTCTGGAGTCAAAATATTAATTTCACTCGACAATTTACGAAATGGAAGTAATAATCAATGAGAGAAAAACTTTTGCAAAATCAAACCGCGTTTTCTTTTTTTTAGTTTCTTTTTTTTATACAAAGCAAAGAGCACATACAGATAACTAGTCATACAGCCTTTTTACACTCGCCGGGAGGCGCAGAAGGCGAGTGTGGCAACAGTTTTAATACACACACAGCCATATTTTTTTTTTCTGAAAATTATTTTCTTAGTAGTTCACATGACATTCCAAATTCAAATCACATAATAACCCTTGGGCTATTAAGGATTTCCATACAACTTTAAATCCCTTGGGATTATTTTCTTGCTTTAAACGCAAGTTCCTTGATACATTATGTTGATATAATAATGCAGAGGTGTGTAAAAGTTATTATCGTAGTGCTGGGCTACGATTTTCTCTGGACTGGACCGTATTTCTTACTTCCATGCTGGACTGGGAGAGATAGAAAAACATAGAATGTGCCAGCTGCATCTCCTCCCGGGCATGCTGTAAAAACCAGCTAAGGGATTCGAGGGTTTTAATGTATTGCAATTTACGCGATGGGCTGACAACCTGTCACTATAGCAATACACATGACCATCTGAAATAACCCTCAAAACTTGTCAGACGTGGCGGAATGATCTTTCGGTCGTTTTCGCTCTGCCTACCCCATTAGGGAAAAAGGCGTGAATATATGTATGTACCTATATGTATGTATGTATGGACCGTATTTCTCATCCTTGCACTTCCATTCCCTCATGATCGGTCAGGATTAGGTATTAAGGAGATTTTTGATGGGGTAATTGCCTTCAGCGATTGCTTCTCCCTTAGTTGTTCTTCACGATTAGTCAGGACTATTTAGGACCTTTTTGATGTTGTTTGTTTTGAATGGGCGATTGATTTGGAAATTGGTGCTTCTTGCGTCAAACTCTCGTTGCTGTACTGTTTGCATGTTGCATGGATGTTTGCACATCGGATAATATTTAAGCACTTATTTGTGCAAGAAGAATTCACGCGGCATCTTATGTTGGTAAAAGTTGTTTATCGAGTTACCCAACCAGACGCAACCTAACACTTATTACGTAAATCGTCACGATACATGTCAATTAAAGAATGCGTGTCTATAAACAGTAATTTGAATATAATATGCATGTCATTTTATGAGTGGGTTGTCGACCCCATGAACCCCGGTGTCAGAGTTTCGAAGTGTTTTGTCACTAATATTATATTTTCTTTGGTTTTGTATAATGACCACTATAAAAGCCCTTGTTCTGTTCCAAATATTCCTAGTCCTACTAGTAGAGATAGAGATGAAATATTTTTACAAATATTCTCTAAATACATACATATAATCACGCTTTTATCCCTAATGGGGTAGGCAGAGTGTGAACTTTCTAAACAAAGGTCGTTCCGCCACGTCGGACATATTTTGAGGGCTGACAGGATTGTCAGCCCATCGCATCGCCGAAATAACAATACTAAAACCCTCGAATCCCTTAGCTGATTTTTACAGCATGCTTGGGAGAAGATGCAGCTGGCACATTCTATGTTTTTCTATCACTCCCATCCCAGTTCAGTATGGAAGCCTTTAACTGGCCATATTTCCTTTGCTATATCTCACCTCAACATACAAGTTACATTCCACTGCTCACTTACTTAGGTATCTAGAACACACTATAAATAACTGATATTTCTTGTGGTGCAGTCCAAGCCTCAGAAAAACCACCAAGTTTTCTCCTAGCCACTTTCTTTGAGGAAAATCTTTAAGTACTCGTTTGATGCGTTGCATTGAATGGGAGAAAACCACGTAATGCTGTTTAAGCTTGAATATTGATCTGTGTGTGTGCTAGATAGAAATCTATGTGAGTAGGCTTGTAGTGGTGGAGACTATACATACCTACATACATACATACATAAATCACGCCTTTATCCCTAATGGGGTAGGCAGAGCGTTAACGACCCTAACAAAGGTCATTACGCCACGTCTGACAAGTTTTGAGGGTTGTTTAAGATAGATCTGTATATTGCTGTAGTGATAGGTTGTCTGCCTATCGCCTATATTACAATATACTAAAACTACTAAAGTTTTTACAGCATGCCCGGGAGGAGATGCAGCTGGCACATTCTATGTTTTTCATCGCTCCCAGTCCAGCATGGAAGATGGTGGAGACTATTTATGATTTAAACTGTTTGATATTTATGCAGCTGATTATATTTTGTCCTTTTTCACTGTTAATGTTTCGCGCCCCCAACCGTTACCAAAATTGTTGCCATCCCTTTCTGTTCTTTCAGGATAGAAAATGACAGGTGACCATTTTAGTCAACATTTAGTGATTTTGTGCGTATACGAATCGATACCATTGATCATTCTTTCGACCAACACCGAATGATGAAGACCTGTCCGGGATTCGAACCCAGAACTGACGAAGCTAGATTTCTCTCGAACAGGCAAAACGAGAATCGGGAGAAATATCTGCTCACTCAAAAACGAAAGCTACGCAAAGACTGGTTTCGCAAGTCGACTTGCCAATTTCACTAAAAGAAGATTATGGTAACCCAGTGTGTTATAAAAATCTGACTGCAACTGCATATGTGGTCTAGTGGTCTGAGCCATGGGCTCACGACCCGGAGGTCTCGGTTTCGTTCCCCTGGGGGAGGGAACATAAAGTTGATATTTGTTGCTTTATCACTTTGTGAGATTTTCCCCAGTTTTGTTAGGACAATTCAGGCTGAATTATCTGATTGTCTGTGAATCGGTAGCATTATCGTAGTATTAACCCTGTTCAAGATAATTACCTAAGTAGGTATCTGTTTAAAGTTAGAAATTTAGAATAGTTCAAAAATATTTAGAATTACGAGTAGGTAGGTACCTCTACTATAAAAAATAAAATATCTACATGCCCGAACAAATATGTGAGTCTTGTTTTTAACATCTTTAGGCCCGTATTTATAATCAGCTCTCAAGAGTGACAGCGAGTTTGAGTTTGAATCACAAATGTCATTTTAGTACAAAACGGCCTGTCAAATCCACATTTAATTTCGCTTTCAGATTTGAGATCGCTTTATAAATACGAGCCGTGTTGTATTTCGTTTTTTGGGAAATGAATATACACATGCAAAATTCATTCCAGTGTGCTTTTATAAGACTCTATGTCTCTATGTCACCTGAAATTCTTCATAAGTAAGGTAATTACAAGATCCCGTTACAAATATGTGTCACATGTAGCAGAAGTGAAGTAACGGACAGACAGACAAACAGTACAACTTGCAAGTTCATAAAAAAGCTTAATGTGTGAACTGTACTCATACTTATATGACACCTATCTAGTGCATGGGGTCTGAGCCATGGGCTCATGCCCCAAGGGCCCGGGTTCGATTCCCGGCGGGCGACAATGACTTTGTGTTGTTTTGTTTGTCACAGAATGGTTTTGTTAGGACTTTGCAGGCTGATCACCAGATTGTTCGAAAAGTAAGATGATCCATGCTGTGGGATAGGCATGTAAATAGTCGGTCATGCGTCTGATTTCTCTCTGGTCGTGTCAATAAATCTGTCCCATCAGAATAAGATATTGAAGGAATCGAGAGTGCACTTGTGTGTTGCGCTAACACTTGGTCACTAAACTAGTCCCGCGCAGTTGGCCGATCTGGCCGCCATCACCGAAAATCTGTTGGGAGGACTATAATGGCCAGACATCATAGCTCATAGTTTTCTTACCACAAGTCGTTCACTCCACCTGTCGGCGGTTTTTGGTCCAACGGTAAGTGGTGACGCGGTGACCATTTTGTACAGGCAATCTAAAACTGGGTCATTCGGCTCATCGACGTCACCATTAAGCCAAGTTAGACGGAATACAAAGTTACAACTACCTATCCAAAACAGTTTCTTCTATTTTTCGAGTCGACCAACCCCCTCAATGCACGTGGTCTACCTTTTTTTTCCTGGTCGAGAAAATTGTAAACAAGAGGATGGATCGGATGATGGATGGATGGATGGATGACGCTGATCTCTGACACTGACAACATTTCTAAAACTTTTTGTTTAGTTTTTGATCTATGTTCCAAGGGGAAGATAGTTCAGTTCTTGAGCAGGTAGATTTACTTACCTTTATGATATAGTAGTTGTGTGATAAAATTATCGTCTTTGGTTCACAGATATCAAATACAACTCCAAAACTCCAGCCCAAGTACAATGGGCTAGCTGTCTACAACAACTCGATCGCAACTCGCTCCAAATGAACTCGATCAGCACCATGAACGACAGCCGGGAGAGAATTCGTCGCGAGAGGGAGAGAGAGAAGAACACGTATACCTCTCCTCGTCTGGCGTTAAGGAGGGTGCTGCTGCTGTCAGAAGGAAGGCAGTTCAGGGAAGCAGCGACGATATTGTCCAGGCTGGGGCCAGGAGTGTTGCAGGCTGTGGCTAGTGAACTGCCCATAGATTTGTTGGTAGAAGCGTTGCCACATTCAGCACATTTGCTGGAGACTTTGCTTAACAGGTAAGCCCAATATTATGTCATCGAAGTATATTAAGTTATAATGCGAGCGAAGCGACCACAAGTTCTCACATACTGAACGAGGCCTCGCTCGCATATCGCGAGCGTAGCGAGTGCAAGATTTCGTGTTATTGATCGAGCAAGCGAAGCGAGCCATGATTTCACGTTATTGATCAAGTCGATTAGTAAGCAAAGGATAGTAAGACAAAGACAGACAGGAAATAAAGAGACCCAGAAGAACCTACATAGTTCAAATAAAATAAAATATTCAGTAGGTACAGGTACTTGGCGTACAAAGAGGCCAAGAAGAATGTGTTATAGCGAACTGGCGATCACTTCAAGTAAGTATTCCACGGACAAGACCAATGCAAGCTTTGTTGATGCTGATGCTGATGTTGATGATGTGATGATGATGTGCGTAAATAGATTTATAACACATTTGCTCGTAAAGGGTCTCTTACTACACCAATTTCAATATTGTATTGTATCTTATTACGTACTTGAGCGTAATCGTAATGTAAAATGCACGAGTGCTGTAAAACACACGAGTTTTTTTTTTAATTAGGTAAAACGCACGGTTTATCGAACGGTACTTTTTTAAATCTTAGCAAAGAGTTTTTATGGCAGAAAAGTGGTCAACATTTTATAAATAAAATTAACTTTGGGAGATAAAGTATAATAAAATAAACATTTAATTCTTTGATTTAATTAATTTTTACAATAAATTACAACCATTTATCTGTAACAAAATAAAAAAAATATTATTTTAGTTTATTAGTAATACTGGCTGGTTTTTTGTGCTTTGCCTTAAAAAAAAAAGCGCTGCGCGATATATACCTACTAGGTAATCTGGGGTACGTTCAGAAACGCTCGATCGATCGAAATTTAACCTGGTTAAAAATTATATTGCCCGTTCAGAGACACCTGGCAGACGAAATTTCGACTAGGTTAATTTTTATCCGGCCCGTTCAGAGGCGCACCGGAAGTGAGGTTTTATCTGACAGCAGCTAAGGTGCACGTTCAGTGCGTCCCACTAGTATAAGATTCGATCGGTATAAATATCGAACTGGGTCGACTGAACGTACCCCTGTGGATGCGCGCGCATCGCTAATTTGTGAACGAGTAAAAATTATTCCTCGCTTTTTTTCTTTTCGCTGTATTGTTTTAATTTTTTAGCTATTTCCTCGCAAATATGTTATAAAACGTCGTACGACATACGTGCGGTTTGATAATTACAGCCTCTGCTTTCTTGTAGCCCTCGCCTACGGCTCGGGCTAGCAATATCGCCTCGGCTGTAACTATCAACGCACCGCACTTGTATCGTAATGTACTATTACCACATACCTAGCGAACTACGATGCAATTTGCGTTCTCACTTATACGAGTACATATTTGTTGAATACTTAGATATTTATCTGACTCTATAAAGTTCTATTGGCTCCTTGCCGGGCAAACATTGTACCTACGGAAAGCTTTTTTGTTTATTTTGTTTTTAAATTACCAAGTTTAAAACATCACGTTTAAGGAAACAATTCTCTGAGGATAGAAATGATTAATACCTACATAAAAGGAAATAGCATAATATCCGTTGAATAATCCAGTTGAAATCTGTTACTTGTATCTTTCACGCTCCGTCGCCTGTAGAGGTCGTTTCAATCGAGTGGTCATCGGGTTGGTAAAGTCGACCAGAGACTAGAGTTTGTTGCCCTGACTGCTCATCAGAACAACTACTTACTAAAGCCTAGAGGCTCTGGGTCCGGGGGTCGAGCGTTTGATTCCCACGGAGAACGAAGTTGATCATCTAAACTGATAAAATAGTCTAAAATAACCTCTCACTAAGAAATAATTTTTGGAGATAGGCGATTCCGTGCTCTGGAGGACACGGTGTCTCCTGGCACAGGCAGTCTCTGCTTAAAAGGAGACCCCAACAATCTGTTTGATATAGGAAAAATCTTTGTAAAAGAAAATAAATATTTTTTGTTTTTTTATTTTATTTGAGGACACGTTTTAGAAGTCGATTTTGGTTACGGTCTCGGAAAGTCAGTGGTCGTTACAAAAACCGTGTTAGAGGCTTATGATAGCTAATCATTTGATATCCCTCAGCCGTAGCCACAGCCCCATACATTATTTAAAAAAAAAATGATAATTCCCATACGACAAAAATTAAAAAACCATTTCGACCATTTGCGGTTTTGTTTTTTCTAGGCCTGTAGGTTGTTTAAATAAGTGTTACAAAGGTAGAATTAAGTATATCACTTTCGCGATCACGATAACTTATAAAATTGAGTGGTTTATTCAAAACAGAGCCATCTTTAATTTGACCTACATTTCGTGCCATTTATAAAACTATAAAAATATGTTCGCATTCCGATAATAAAATAGAAAACTTGTTTAATAATAAACTCCGAGAAACCTACTTTGAGGACAGAAACAAGTTATTGATACTATAGGTAAGGTGCCATACAATTTAGCACTCTATTCCTTTAAGTTTATGACCACTTTAGCACTTTATTCCTTCATGTGTAATTTGTTAAGATGGAAGCTCGTGGTTTTCAACCTTTGAGATCTGATAATGAAAAAGATTTACTAAATAATAAAACTCAAAATAATTTCCAAATTTCGCCACTATACAACGTGTAACAGAAAGGGTATATGCATCGAGAAATGTGTGAATCTACCCATGATACTGAACAACTTTCCCTAAGGAACATAGGTCGAAAAACGAAAAAAAATTGTGACCTTTCATACAAAATGCATCAGCTGATAGCGTATTTAGTATGGGCAGTAAATTTTTTTTTTGTATTTCGACCTATGTTTCTTAGGGAAAGTTGTTCAGTTTCATGGGTAGATTCACACATTTCTCGATGCATATACCCTTTCTGTTACACCCTGTATAAAAATGCTTTGAAAGTAAGTGCATACCAGTCATTGGTACTGATTCCTTGAGGACACAACTTAATTTCATTAAATCTTGGCTAAAATTGTTGCCGTCCCTTTCTACACAGAATATACCGGGTGTAAGGGACAGCTTCCCGCAAACTGATGGGGTTGTTCAGTCAACGAAACTGCAACAACTTTTACCAGGAAATTCTTTGGCTTCTGTGGAATTCTTAAATAAATTTTAACCAAAATCGTTGCCGTCCCTTTATGGTCTCCTAGACAATGACAAGTGACCATTTTAGTCAAGATTTAGTGATTTTATTTTTTACTTTTGTTTTTATTTATTGAGAAAACCAACAGAATTCTTTTTGTGCGAATACGAATCGACACCAGTAGAACACTTTTAGAGCCACTGACCGAGAGGCCGGGAAGTAGCTTAACGAAAGTATCCACCTACCGACCGGTTTCCGCTTTCTCAGATGTAGTGTTACTGTCCATCTGAGAGCCACACCTGCACAGAAACTGCCTCGGGCTCCCGATCCGATGGTTGTGGGATCGATTCACTCGCGGGGAAAACAAAGTTGTTGTTATCAATTTATCACTGTGTAAACAAACATTTGTCGTTTCCCTATTTCTATACAGGGTGTAAAAAAAGTACTGCGTTCCTTTAAACCACATGTTCTACTGATGATACCAAGTAACTTTCCCAAAGCAGAAAAATTTTAGGTCGAAAAAATATTTTGCTTTTCCCATACAAAGATGCTCTCCACATCTGCAATTTTGTATGGACAAAGCAAAATTTAACTTGCTTTGCGACAAAAAAATGTATGTTATCATATCATAAGTAGAACATGTGGTTTTAAGGAACGCAGTATTTTTTTTTACACCCTGTATATCAGTTCCTAAAGCAACATTTAAATTTGTCCAGCGATAGTTAGCTCTATTCTTTGTAACTTTCAACTATAATTATTTTGGATGTATCATTCTCGCATCATGTGCAAAATATGATAAAATTTTGCAAATAAAGCGTGCAACTATTTATGATAAGATGTCTTTTTTAAAATTCTATTAAATTGAAAGTGATAGGACTAATTTAAATTTTTAGCTTTAGAAAGTGAAATCCAGATTTGTGCCCAATCGTAGAGCCCAATAAATATAAAATTCTGTACCGACTTCGGAGAGAAAAGTAGGTTAACGTTTATTTCTCACGTGTATCGATAGATCTTTTGTTACGTTATATAACGAACCGTACATAGAATTTAATACATGAATAGGAAGAGAAATAGATCTTTTAATTATAGGAAGATAGAGATCAATAATAAATAACAGATATTTAAAAGATAACGAAAAACATTGTAGGATTAATGTTTCCGTACAATGAGACGATATTTCTTTTGGCTTGTGTAATCGTAGAGCTAAAGTAGAGTTAAACGCCCACAATGACATCATTATACTTACCTACCAAAGAATTTATGTAATAGATAGACATCGGAGTATTATGCACTATCTAAATGCCAAAATATGCATGCAAATAAGCACTAAAAAGGGCGAAATATGCACAAAATATGCACTATCAAAATTCTAATCATTTTAATTTTCAATGTTGATCTATAACGATTTTAAGTTATGAAGCAAATTTTCTACGCAGTTGGGTTTTTTGAACTTTTTTTAAATTACTTGTTAGGAGTTCACATTTTGTAAGCTAGTGACAAGTGATGGGTGTCGTAAAAAGTGTGTCGTCTCATGAAGCTCGTCAAATCCCACAGACAACCTGTTGAGTAGTTATTCAATATTCCTTACCTAAGATCATGACTTGACATCATAATCTGCAAGTAACAGCGTTGGATAACTTATTGTCATGC
>JARACY010001712.1:0-53241 GCA_029255725.1 Scrobipalpa atriplicella | reverse complement strand
AAATTGCTTGTAAAATTGGAAATCAGTTCGGTAATAGATTTAGTGTAATTGTAAATCAAACCACTAGATTTATTTTGAAACAAACTCATATAGATGGATACATACCAAAATATAAATAATTCCGGACAATGACCTTACATTTAAATAGCATTACCTTTACAAAGACAACCTAATTTTGCAACAAAGTCTAATGAGGAAAATCTTAAGCGTATCATAATCACACTCATACATAATGTATACGAAAAGATGGCTTGCTACGCCGTAGCTTTACCGTAGCATAATGCTACGCAAAACATAATTCAATACAAATCCGATCAAGTCTAAAATAATTATATTCTTAGGAATTTATATTGTGTAAAATAAAACTGATATCGTGTCAAACAGGTTTTTCAAGTAGGTAGATATCAGAGTTCATCCAATTCTGTTCTCGAATTACGTCCTATTGTGTGAAGAGATCGCTCTTCGGAAAAGGTTCTCTTTTGTACAAACAATACGTTTTTGATACAATATCGGCGATCGATGCTGCTGGTGTATTACTCCAATCAACGAAGAAGTTCACCATGACAAAATTACAATTGATAAAGTAAACGATTTATAGATTACTAGGTTAGGTACATTAATTTAATATTATTTTTATAACACTTTTTATTGTGTGTTTGTGCAATAAAGTGTTTTATTACAGACTCACAATGATCCAATAGTCGACTTTTCGGTATATTTCAATTATAATTATATATTTTTTGTTTAGACTTTAGTGTAGACAGAGAGTCGACGATGGAGCGAGCTTACCTTAGAAGATGACGGTTTTTTGCTTTGACGAGATTAGGGTTAGGGATACGCATTTGCAAAGACAGGTAGTAAGTTTATCCCCTCATTAATCTGCGTACTTCTATTTATCACTGAATTTTGTCAGGGTCTTCCACAATAAAATACCCTACATCGACTGGACTATACCTACAATAGTCCGTATCTATATGTGATGTTGTTATCTTGCAGATAAGCCGTGGGCCGGGAGGCTGGCGGGGAGCCGTTCGATGAACTGATGTATAACGATGAGTACCGCGACTTCGAAGCGTTACAAGCCACAGCTACTACGGTACATGGTGAGTATTTAAATTTTCTTCTAATTATTTCTTTTTTTTTTCATAATGCGCACGGCAGAAGTGTGCGTGTGTTTTCTATTCCAAATGCATACAACCCTCAACACTTCAAAGTTGAACGGGCATCTTCTGGGTGAGCTCGCTCCATCATCGACTCCGTCTCTGTCGCACCCGACCCGAAGTAGACTGGAGTCAAGAGCAAATCTATTTCCAATAAAAAAAACTTAATAAAACTCATGAGATGCCATCGCATTATATGTACATGGATGTATGTCACACTCACACCCTTATAATTCAATAAACCACGTCGCCCTCATGCCATGAGAAAGGAAAATAAAACGTTACTATAATTCAGGTTTCACTTGATGCAAAAACCTGCCTGTAGGTATACTTGTAGAGTTATTTATAAATAAGTCCACTTAGTGTGCATGTTTGAATCTTGATAAGCTCTAGTTTTTCTGAGAATGTCTGAGTGTAAACGCTTAGAATGTCTAAGCAGTACTTACATAAATAAATACATATAATCACGCCTTTATCCCTAAAGGGGAAGGCAGAGCGTAACCGACCTAAACATAGGTCGTTCCGCCACGTCTGACAAATTTTGAGGTTATTCCAGATGAATCTGTATATTGCTATAGTGACAGGTTGTCAGCCCATCACCTAAGCAGTACTTATTTTAAATTAAAAACTTATAAATACTGTTATGTCAGTAGAGAGACACCAGAGTTTAGGTTTCTTCGATAGTTCTATGGACTTACAACCACAATCCTAATTTTTCGGATGCGTCGTGGCGAAAACGTCTTTTATAAGACATTTACGCTCTGCCTACCCCAAGCGTATTTGTTGTTTTTGATCAATTATTTAATTATTACATCAAAAGTGTAATTTAGTTCAATGGGCACTGTCAAAGACCTTTGACTTTGGCTCATGTTTGAGTTTATCGTACCTTTCGTCGTATATAATACTAGCTTTCCGCCCCGCGGTTTTCACCCGCAGCTAAGAGTTTTCCCGTGGGATTGAGTTCCCGCGCTGTTCCTACCTTAAAAATTGACGGAATTTCAATACAAACTACCATCCCCTATTTAACCCCCTTAGGGGTAGAAAATACAAAAACGCTGAAACACGTGTTCATTATTTTTTAATCTTTAGCCCAAAAACAAAATTGGAAGATCCTGCTATCAAAATTGACGGAATTTCCATACAAACTTCCATCCCCTATTTAACCCTCTTAGGGGTGAGAAATACAAAAATGCTAAAACACGTATAAATTATTTTTTAATCATTAGCCTAAATACAAAATTTGAAAATCCTACCTTCAAAATTGACGAACTTTCATACAAACTTCAACCCCCCTTTTTACCCGTTTAGGGAGGGAAAATCCGGAAATCCTTTCTTAGTGGGAGGTTACGTTATAAGAGGAACTTGCTCTCTAAGTTTAACGATTCTAGCCCTAGTAGTTTAGGCTCTGCGTTGATGAATCAGTCAGTCAGTCAGTCAGTCAGTCAGTCAGTCAGTCAGTCAGTAAGGACAAACGATTTTATAAGTTTAGATACTGTGAGTCATTCGACTATTTCACTTCTGTTTGCAGACGATACGTTATCAATCAGTTTGCATCACTTGCCATCTAAGAGATTGGTAGAACATGTCACACAGAATAAATTAGTGGAATATGATTGGTACCTTATTCCTATCTCGTGGGTACAGATTGCTTAAGACATGGGTCATTAGGTATAAATTAATCTAAGTTTATCTAGTTATGTAGTGGTGCTTTCGAGAGATTTCCGTTGTAATTCGAAATAAATAAAAATACGTATGTTTTTTTTTATATTCTATTAGAAATTAAATTAAAAATCATCCAGTACCATGCCAAGTGCTTTTTACCGTGAAAATATCTCGCCTCACGAGAAAAACTTTTAAATATATTATTAAGAAACTTGTACAGTAGCACAAGTGACATAGTGTAGTTTTTACCGCAGGGAAATATCAATTCCACGAGAAAATGATGAACCTCTGCGGATGAAGTACGGCGTGAAAAGTAAGCACCTAATTATAATATGCCAAGGATTTCTTGTTGAATATTGTATGATATTCATCCGTATGAATGATATACTCTTTGATTAGGGCTACATTGGTGTCATGAAACGTTACATTCAATCACATGGTAATTGTGTCATGGCCCTGTGATCTCAATGCGATTGAAGGGTTTCTATAATACTCGTGTATGTCATATACTTACTTACTAACCCTTGTTGTTATTATCAATTAATCTATGTGCTCTTGTATATAGTAGATTTTAAACGGGATGTAAGAGACAGCTTTCCGCACACTGATAGGGGTTGCTTGCTTAGTCAATGAAACTGAACAACGTACGCCAGGTTTTATTTTTCAGAAAATGAAAAAAAAAAGTCTTTTCCATACAAAATTACTACCACCTCGATGAGACAATTTGTATGGAAAAGCCAAAATTATTTTTCATTTCCTGAAGAATTTTCGTGTGAAAGTTGTTCAGTTTTCGTTTCGTTATCAGTTTGCGGGAAGCTGTCCCTTACATCCCGTTTAAAATCTACTATATACAAGAGCACATAGATTAATTGATAATAACAACAAGGGTTAGTAAGTAAGTATATGACATACACGAGTATTATAGAAACCCTTCAATCGCATTGAGATCACAGGGCCATGACACAATTACCATGTGATTGAATGTAAGTTTCATGACACCAATGTAGCCCTAATCAAAGAGTATATCATTCATACGGATGAATATCATACAATATTCAACAAGAAATCCTTGGCATATTATAATTAGGTGCTTACTTTTCACGCCGTACTTCATCCGCAGAGGTTCATCATTTTCTCGTGGAATTGATATTTCCCTGCGGTAAAAACTACACTATGTCACTTGTGCTACTGTACAAGTTTCTTAATAATATATTTAAAAGTTTTTCTCGTGAGGCGAGATATTTTCACGGTAAAAAGCACTTGGCATGGTACTGGATGATTTTTAATTTAATTTCTAATAGAATATAAAAAAAAACATACGTATTTTATTTATTTCGAATTACAACGGAAATCTCTCGAAAGCACCACTACATAACTTAGATAAACTTAGATTAATTTATACCTAATGACCCATGTCTTAAGCAATCTGTACCCACGAGATAGGAATAAGGTACCAATCATATTCCACTAATTTATTCTGTGTGACATGTTCTACCAATCTCTTAGATGGCAAGTGATGCAAACTGATTGATAACGTATCGTCTGCAAACAGAAGTGAAATAGTCGAATGACTCACAGTATCTAAACTTATAAAATCGTTTGTCCTTACTGACTGACTGACTGACTGACTGACTGACTGACTGACTGATTCATCAACGCAGAGCCTAAACTACTAGGGCTAGAATCGTTAAACTTAGAGAGCAAGTTCCTCTTATAACGTAACCTCCCACTAAGAAAGGATTTCCGGATTTTCCCTCCCTAAACGGGTAAAAAGGGGGGTTGAAGTTTGTATGAAAGTTCGTCAATTTTGAAGGTAGGATTTTCAAATTTTGTATTTAGGCTAATGATTAAAAAATAATTTATACGTGTTTTAGCATTTTTGTATTTCTCACCCCTAAGAGGGTTAAATAGGGGATGGAAGTTTGTATGGAAATTCCGTCAATTTTGATAGCAGGATCTTCCAATTTTGTTTTTGGGCTAAAGATTAAAAAATAATGAACACGTGTTTCAGCGTTTTGTATTTTCTACCCCTAAGGGGGTTAAATAGGGGATGGTAGTTTGTATTGAAATTCCGTCAATTTTTAAGGTAGGAACAGCGCGGGAACTCAATCCCACGGGAAAACTCTTAGCTGCGGGTGAAAACCGCGGGGCGGAAAGCTAGTATTATATACGACGAAAGGTACGATAAACTCAAACATGAGCCAAAGTCAAAGGTCTTTGACAGTGCCCATTGAACTAAATTACACTTTTGATGTAATAATTAAATAATTGATCAAAAACAACAAATACGCTTGGGGTAGGCAGAGCGTAAATGTCTTATAAAAGACGTTTTCGCCACGACGCATCCGAAAAATTAGGATTGTGGTTGTAAGTCCATAGAACTATCGAAGAAACCTAAACTCTGGTGTCTCTCTACTGACATAACAGTATTTATAAGTTTTTAATTTAAAATAAGTACTGCTTAGGTGATGGGCTGACAACCTGTCACTATAGCAATATACAGATTCATCTGGAATAACCCTCAAAATTTGTCAGACGTGGCGGAACGACCTATGTTTAGGTCGGTTACGCTCTGCCTTCCCCTTTAGGGATAAAGGCGTGATTATATGTATTTATTTATGTAAGTACTGCTTAGACATTCTAAGCGTTTACACTCAGACATTCTCAGAAAAACTAGAGCTTATCAAGATTCAAACATGCACACTAAGTGGACTTATTTATAAATAACTCTACAAGTATACCTACAGGCAGGTTTTTGCATCAAGTGAAACCTGAATTATAGTAACGTTTTATTTTCCTTTCTCATGGCATGAGGGCGACGTGGTTTATTGAATTATAAGGGTGTGAGTGTGACATACATCCATGTACATATAATGCGATGGCATCTCATGAGTTTTATTAAGTTTTTTTTATTGGAAATAGATTTGCTCTTGACTCCAGTCTACTTCGGGTCGGGTGCGACAGAGACGGAGTCGATGATGGAGCGAGCTCACCCAGAAGATGCCCGTTCAACTTTGAAGTGTTGAGGGTTGTATGCATTTGGAATGAAAACACACGCACACTTCTGCCGTGCGCAATTATGAAAAAAAAAAAGAAATAATTAGAAGAAAATTTAAATACTCACCATGTACCGTAGTAGCTGTGGCTTGTAACGCTTCGAAGTCGCGGTACTCATCGTTATACATCAGTTCATCGAACGGCTCCCCGCCAAGCCTCCCGGCCCACGGCTTATCTGCAAGATAACAACATCACATATAGATACGGACTATTGTAGGTATAGTCCAGTCGATGTAGGGTATTTTATTGTGGAAGACCCTGACAAAATTCAGTGATAAATAGAAGTACGCAGATTAATGAGGGGATAAACTTACTACCTGTCTTTGCAAATGCGTATCCCTAACCCTAATCTCGTCAAAGCAAAAAACCGTCATCTTCTAAGGTAAGCTCGCTCCATCGTCGACTCTCTGTCTACACTAAAGTCTAAACAAAAAATATATAATTATAATTGAAATATACCGAAAAGTCGACTATTGGATCATTGTGAGTCTGTAATAAAAACACTTTATTGCACAAACACACAATAAAAAGTGTTATAAAAATAATATTAAATTAATGTACCTAACCTAGTAATCTATAAATCGTTTACTTTATCAATTGTAATTTTGTCATGGTGAACTTCTTCGTTGATTGGAGTAATACACCAGCAGCATCGATCGCCGATATTGTATCAAAAACGTATTGTTTGTACAAAAGAGAACCTTTTCCGAAGAGCGATCTCTTCACACAATAGGACGTAATTCGAGAACAGAATTGGATGAACTCTGATATCTACCTACTTGAAAAACCTGTTTGACACGATATCAGTTTTATTTTACACAATATAAATTCCTAAGAATATAATTATTTTAGACTTGATCGGATTTGTATTGAATTATGTTTTGCGTAGCATTATGCTACGGTAAAGCTACGGCGTAGCAAGCCATCTTTTTCGTATACATTATGTATGAGTGTGATTATGATACGCTTAAGATTTTCCTCATTAGACTTTGTTGCAAAATTAGGTTGTCTTTGTAAAGGTAATGCTATTTAAATGTAAGGTCATTGTCCGGAATTATTTATATTTTGGTATGTATCCATCTATATGAGTTTGTTTCAAAATAAATCTAGTGGTTTGATTTACAATTACACTAAATCTATTACCGAACTGATTTCCAATTTTACAAGCAATTTAGTTTTAATGGAAATAAAAGATTTTTATATAAAATAAATAAATAAACACTCGAAGCGTACCATCTCTATCCGCCCAGCTTGTATTTCTTGGAATAACACAGTAGGTAGTCGTTGTAATTCGCACTACATTGCTCGCAGATTATTCCTATAAACATTGTTGACATATTTAGATGCAAATGTTACGAGGAAATGGACACACAATTACATTGCTTTGTTTTCATGGCTATCTGGCGCTCAGTGGTACCGCCAAAGTGAAATATAATACTGAGCTGGTTATAAAGGGCATTTGCATTGATCGTGGCAAGTGTAAGGAAGTGATCTCCTCTGCCACCCCCTCCGGGAAAGAGGCGTGATATTATGTATGTATATATAAAGGAAAGCATTTGATAAGGTCGGCAAATTCTGAAACCCCGAGAGATGAAAGTATTCAATAAAAAAAAATACATCTGAATTAATAAAAATATATATTTTCCACTCTTATACACAGCCAAATTGTGATCCGAGTAGTTAAAAAAATAGGTAGATTGTATTTTTTCTGTGAATACTTAAACAAGTTTCCTATTCAGAATAAACCTTCAAATGCAGAGTTATCTTATCAAATATTTACCCATCTTCCACCCTACCATATAAAATAGATTATGCATGAACGGAAATATTTCTTTATGCTGAAAAAAAAATGAAAAAAATGTTTACTCATGTACACAAACGTATTTGCAATTTTATATACTCGTTAATATATACCTACAGATTGTGAAACGAGTTCACCCAATTACGTTAGGATTTGTGTATGAGTTCCTAATAAATACTTAACACCATTTTCTGAAATTCATAGTCATACCTGGGTTAAAATATGCAAATTATAGAAGTAAATATCCCTTGCGAAACGAAGGGTTGTTATATGAGTAGTTAATATTTTGTAGGTAGTTTAATATATTCCTCCATGATGGTTATATTGTCAAATTGAAATCCCTTTCAAATATTTCTAATGACCTCTTTGATCATATGAAATTGATAGTTGCCAGTATTGTATACAAGGACCTACTGACATCAATATTCGTAGAAAATGGACGTTCGTAGAAAATGGACGTTCGGTGCCGGATTCTTTGTATTCATAAAAACACCTATAGGTACAGCGCAATCTGATTTCCAATTTAAATAGAGGCGTGTTATAATAAAAGTTATTTAATCCGAATAAAAATTATTACTGAGGGAACATCTGGGAATAAAGGGATTTTTCCCCCTGGTTACATGAGCCTGGAAAACTCGTCGGACGAAATAAAACATTGGATAGAGCTAACATACAGAGAGTTTCAAAACTTAATTTTAAATTCTGGGCTACACTAATAAAAACTTTGTTAGAATGTTCTCCATGACCATATTAAAAGTTCACTATAAATAGGTATGGTCCCGTGGACCAGGGACTCTGAATAAACTAGTTAGTGTTTCATACGAGTACATTGAAAAAACTAATAAATAGATTCAGGTGCGCAAACATAATAATCATGGTATTGCGCAAATAGGAGAAATTGTACAGAAAGGGAATACCAGTTAGGTCTCTAGGGAAGGAATTGTAATTTAGGCGATGGACTGACCACGTTCCGATACTTTCATACCGTCCGGTCCGATAAACCTTCGATTTTACTTTGGCCGCTGGTGTTCTTTCGTACTCATTCTCCGCAAGAGAATATCTTCAGATAGAACTGTCGTCGGTTAGGTTAGGTACAACACCACATGTGTTCCGTCACCACGTAACGACTAGTATAGAATTATTTTTCTATTTTCGAAAAAATTACTTCTATAAAAATTAAAAATACATACATACGCCTTTATCCCTAATGAGGTAGGCAGAACGTAAACGACCTAAACAAAGGTCGTTCCGCCACGTCTGACAAGTTTTGAGGGTTATCCCAGATAGATAATGTACCTATATATTACTAATAGTGACAGGTTGTCAGCCCATGAACCTCGAATCCCTTAGCTGACCTTTACAGCATGCCCGGGAGGTGATGCAGCTGGCACATTCTAGGTTATTTTTATCACTCCCAGTGCATGGAAGTATTAAAAATTAAAAATAATATAGAAAAATATGGTAAGTAACAGGGCCGCTCCAAACCGATGAAGTTTTCTCAGGTAATTGTTTATGCTTTTTCATGAAATTTCGTATAGTTGTGCAAGTTATTAAACTGTACAAGTATATAAAATTTCATCTAAATATGTAAATAAACGCCTGAGAAAACTCCATTGCTTTGGAACAGCCCTGTTACCCTAAAGACGTTGTTGACTGTACTAGAATCTTAACAAGTAGGTGCAGTACTGTACCGTAGACTTTAGTATGTAAACTCCACTTTCTATATAATTTTGACGCCCTTGAAGTTAGTTTTTCTGTAGCAAAGTTTATCAAGGGAACATAGAGTGGGAACCGGAAGGCAGGCTACTAAATTTTTCATATCTCATGACATCATGGTAAAGGTCAGCAGAAATAAGTCGCACTAAAGTAGGTAAAATATACAGGGTGTAAGACTAATTGAATTATATTTTTTTGTGCTGGACTGGGACTATAAAAATTAATTTCTTCACCTATTGGCATGAAATTTGTTTTAATATAAATGTCCTTAGCTCCTAGATGAGCTCGCCCAGTCGAATATTTTTTAGTTTCTATCAGCTGTAAAATTATAGATACCTTGGTATTAGGTACGTACTATTTTTTCCTATGTCTGGATGTTGAAATGGTCTACTCATTTTGCATAAAATGTCGACGTATGAGTGAAAAGGTCAGATCAAAATTAACTAACTTTTACGAAACGAATTTTGCTTATTATAGTCCTGTGTGAAATAATTCCGTTTAATCAATAAATATTCAGTTGATACAAGATGAATAGATATATAAGGAATGATTGATACAAAATGATCACCTCAATCAGAAAATCTGTATGGAAAAGCAAATTTTTTTTTCGTTTCCTGAAAAAAATACCTGGTGATAGTTGTTCAGTATCGTTGACTGAGCAACCCCTATCAGTTTGCGGGACGCTGTCCCTTACACCCGGTATAATATTCAGCTTAAGTCTGTCAATTGTGACAAGGATACAATTTATATCCGCGTTTCCTCATCCCATATTGCGCTACAGTAGTTAATAAGTAGGTTCATAATAAAACAGGTACAATTTCCTCCCACAAAACAAATTATAACTTCACCAAAATCCTTGTGAAAACTTTCGTTTACGAAGCAACGTTATCAAAAGGAAGTAAAAAGAAAGTTAACTTGAAGTAAACGACAAATTGAGCTTTTCCGCGTCGAATTGACACAGTCCAGCGTGTTGATTAACACGTAGCACAATCCATAACTTTGGAACTTTCAAACGACAACGCGGCATCTCTATCTTTCGGAATTCCACTTTCAAATACTAATAAAAAAATAAAAACAGCATCATGGCTGGTAAGAAAGAAAATTAAAAAGTAACTCACCCATGATCGCCACGGAATTCAAAAATGGAACTATCACTTTTTCTTTTATTTTTTCCGAGCGGCAGGCACACGTGTCTTGGGCGGGCGGTCGCGCGCGACTGGATGGCGGCGGGCGGCATATACTGCCTTATCATTAGACTTGTTTACTCCATCCAGGCTGATCTGAGGCGCTGTTGACATTATTGCGTCGACGTGAGCAGCTGTAATCGCTGGTTATGTGGGCTTTTTTAGATTGTGAAAGAGTTTGTTAGGCCTTTTGTGTACTTAATGATCATTTTTAGGGGGTATTTTGGTAGAATTTGCCTGTAAGTAATCTAGCTTTTAGATCTAGATCTACAAATTCAAAAATATCAGATTGCTATGCTATCAACGTATCAAAAATTAATAAAGAATAATAGAAGTATATGAACCTACTCCTACATAGGATGATATGGATCCACTTTCTACCACGAAAAAAATCTTGTAATCAGATACGAATCTTTTCTTTTATAAATAGGCTTTCATCTAAGTAGCCAACGGGTTATCTACAACAAAAACAAAGTTGTTTTTACCTCGTGCCACAAATAAAATAAGGTAAAGGCTCGTGTAGATTTCTTTGAAAGCTTTATTGTTATCGATTCGTACAGGGCACGACTTACTAAATCTTGACTAAAATTATTACCGTCCCTTTCTGTTTTCTCATGATAGAAAATGACAGAAATAGATAGAATTATATTAGCTAAGTCATGATTTTTGCAACTACGAATTGCTACCATTGTTTCAGGCGCCACGTCAAAAGATTGCTGGAGATAGCTCGTGCCGAACAAAACTCCATTACTTCACAGAAAGTACAGGAAGTTCACCTGGACAAACCTGGAGGCAATACTGAAATAGGAGTGACCGATTCAACACCTTTGAGTTTTATTGTGGTGCCCCGGGTAACATAATAGTGATATCAAGTGCGCTCGCCAATCCGCTTGCCAAACGTTCTGAGTAGCACACAACTAGGTTTTGAATATGATTTTTGAGAGCTTTCCCGACCTTCTGCCCTACTATACAATGTAATACGTTTAAGGCTTCCAAGTTCTGCTACAAGAATCGTCTCGTAATCCTATTTGCGTAGTTAATGGGGGTTCATAAGTTTAAGTTTATTTAGGGATCCTTTGCTGTGGTTTGTACCTCAGAAGTTTGTACCCTTCCCTTGAATTAATAACTCTCAAAAATTTTGACAAATTGGAGCAACATAATTTGACGACTTACAAATTGCTTTATAATTTTTAACTTCTTCTTTTAATGTTATTTTTATGTTCTCACATGGCCAAATAGTGGATGTAACTAATTAGGTACAATGGTCAACTTTGGACTCGATCATGTGGTTTGGAATTCATTCGTAACTTTACAAAGTTTTACTTATTTTATTTCAGACTCCTAGATTATTTATCTTTCACTTAGATAAAACTAAGTAGAGGTACTTACTTTATAAATAATTTCTATTCGAGAAGATTTCTGAAAGTACCTTTATTATCAGTACAAAATTCGCATGAATAAAAATTTATTACGTTAATTATCTTTCAGAATGAAAAAATAATGTAGGAAAAATATCTTCTTTCGAGAAAATTTCTTCTTCAGCCGTGCGTACCAATTTTAGCTCTTGCTTATTTCACCTTCGTCTTTAGATCAGGTTATCTGTTTTCACTTTGCTTACGCTTATATTTCCTCTCCTATATCCTCTGTCCTTCGAATGATTTGTATTGAAAAGAAAATGATAGGTATTCGTCTTTGTAGATGGTGATTTGGGTTTTCTCTTGGCTCTAGTCTCAGCCAAAACAAACGAGAATGGAACAAGTTCACCCATATCATACCTTACAATTTGAGGTAATATGTACTACGCATTACGCATAATAGATCAATGAATATCACAGATTAATTCATAGCTATAGTCTTACCATCATCATCATCAGCCACAACAGTCCACTGCTGGACATGGGCCTCCCCAGAATTGGGGGTATATGCCATACTCACCACGCTTGGCAGGCGGGTTGATGAGCGCAGTAGAAGTTTTCCATTCACAGGGAACGCTGCTGCCCATTCCCTGGATCTATCCCTTAGTCGTCTTTTACGACACCCGCAGGAAGTTATGGGGTGATGCTATTCTAACCCGGCACCACAAGCATATGGTAAGACTATAAAGGTATAAAGGAAGGAGATATCGAGTATCTTTTGCCTTTTTTTATAACATCACTTCTGTAGTTTGATCTTTTTTGGATCATTCTTTCTAAATCGCTACACGGTTTAGTAGACGCGATCAATCAAAATAGATTGATCAAAGAAAATAAATTGTGTTTACTCTTGCCGACTACCCACGCTACGAAGCCTTTGCTTGAAAATTCACGACACGCGAGACTATTGCATTATTTTTTAGGTACCTACGCTAAGATAAAAGTTATTTAAGCCAGAGTAGGTAGTGGAATACGTTTTTTTTTATGTTTTGTGTAAATAGACGATAACCTCTTTTTCAGTTGTGTCCTACCCTGTAAGAGGCACAGGCGTGATTTTATATACCTGTGTAAAGATTTAAAAGAAACAACAACAATTCAAAGCCAAGGAACTTCTCTGTTCGTTCTTGTCGATTGTAACGTGCAATATACCTAAGCTTTTTGAAGTTAATATGTAGGTAAATGTATCCCTTCCTACTTAGTTTCGCTTTCCTCGGACACGTGTGAGCAATTGTATGTCAAATAGCAGTAATAGGTTACGTTTCCCATTCATAACAAAAGGGTTTCGTTATTGATTCCCCAACCCATACATCGAAAGCTAAGAATTTTTCAGGGGGTAATTTTTTACCTGTTGTAATTTTTTAAAGCTGTAAATTTTTGTTTTTGTCATTTTATTAAGTTGATATTTTTTTTTCTCGAATTTTTCGTTTTTCTACTTTGAATGTTGACGATAAACTTTTAGTAATTTTTTTCATTTTAGGAAACGAAACAGCAAGCAATGAAAAGCGAAAGTATGAAAATAGTCGCCGGAATGTAGGTTTAATAAAGTGGCTTTGACCACCCGGGGTTACGACCTACACTAAGGAAATTGAAGATATTTACGAACATTGTTATTTTAGGTAACAGTAACACGTAGAGATCATTAAGAAAAACGTATAGGTACAACAGTTAGTAGGTATAGTGACGTCTTAATCCATGACACCTCACTATTTTAACATGAAACTTTTAATTGATTTATGGATAGATTATCACTATGTTAGAGACTTTTCATTGTAACTCTGTCGAATTGTCCTTTCTTTCCAGAGAAATATTTTTTTGAAATATGATTTATTCTAAAAGGTCGTAAGTCACAAAGTTCATACACACCAAAATTTAATCTCTATACAATGTGTAACAGAAAGGGTATATGCATCGAGAAATGTGTGAATCTACCCATGAAACTGAACAACTTTCCTTAAGGAACATAAGTCGAAATACGAAAAAAAATATTTGACTTCCCATACTAAATACGCTATCGGCTGATGCATTTAGTATGAAAGGTCACTTTTTTTTTTGTTTTTCGACCTATGTTTCTTAGGGAAAGTTGTTCAGTTTCATGGGTAGATTCACACATTTCTCGATGCATATACCCTTTCTGTTACACCCTGTATATCTGAAATTAAAATCTAACGTCCGTGGGTCGATACATCTCACTCAATGATTATTGAAGGGTAAGGAAGGATGAAATAAAGTGTAACTTCTGAACGATGCCTAATTTTTTTGAAACTGAAATGATGGTTAAGGGATGCGTTACTTTGTTAATAACTTTGCTAATATAAAAATTCGGTCAACAATAAGGCTGGCCATCGAGATCCACACAGAAAGAAACCGAATGTCACAGTAGCTATTTGATTTTCCTGTTTTCGTTTGAAAACAGAGTCAATAAAATTAATAGTCCTTCCGCGCGCGTTGCTCGTCAAAGCTTAATGTTGATTGATGGAGAAAGGAGATTGCGCAGCCTGTTTGGACTTTGGACGCTACTTGAGAAGGAAAATGCGGCGTAGTATATTCCTATACAGATTTCAGGTACTTTTAAAGGAATAAGAGGTATATTCATTAATTTTTTTGTCCCTTACAATGACTTAAGCCTTATGTGAAAAAAAAAAAAAACAAGCATACTACTTTTCAATCAAGTCCATCACCAAATGTCCCAGCTCCAACTACAGCCATTTTTTTTAACTAAGTAGGTACATATGTCTACAACTAAAATATCAAGTTGAATAAATTATTTCTTTGAGTAAAATAAAATAATACATATCAATATTTATATTGTGGTTTGTATTGTCAAGCAAATACAACTAAACTAATATACAGTATTTAATGCAATCAAATGCAAAATTAAATCTATATACATTACCATAACAATAATTACTGTTAATCTTAAACTTAAAACTAAATAATCTAATAAAAAGTTATTTACATTTGTGTGAAAGCAAACTATGCTTTGGCTTTGACTTCTTTCTTGGTAAAAGGACTGGGTTCTCTCTTCTCAAATGGGTAGGTCTGCTTGTATCTTGCTACTCCGAGACTCACAAATGCTGAAACAAAAAAGAAACACTACAATATTGCAGATCTGGAGAAGAGAATAGCACCTTTATATGGAAAAGGAAATTTTTTTCAGCTAAAATTTTTATTCTTTCTGAAAGATGTTTGATATAATTAGTAGAACATGTGGTTTAAAGGAATGCAGTACTTTTTTTACACCCTGTATATAGAATCTTTTAGTTTAGTTAAATGTTAAAAATACAAAACTTCTTTGTACCATGTTCGTATTCATAAGATGAAAATTAGAAGTATAAACTCTTTGGGTCTTTGGTATCGATAGTATATCGTGCTGGCCATCATACGTGAAAAATATGTGTTGCGAAGCCATTAAGTATCAGTAAAAAAGAAAATGGTTTTATAGTTTTCATTTTCGCAAATGGCGATTGTAGTAATTTTCCGATCAAAAGTTGCCAGCAATGAGATATGGTAAAGAGTTTTTGTATTTACAGTTTTAAAGCCCAACATAGCGAAGATTTTATGCTGGTGCAGTTATGCCTACACAGACATACCTTTTAGAAATAATTTGTATTGCAGTAAAACTATATCATACTATATCATTGCATTGCATCAGTAGGGACTTGTTTTGTTACTTGTAAAAATGTTTGTTTACATCGAGAGGTTATGTAAACTTATGAATACATTTTTATATAATAAATGCACTAAGTTTCTTACCTAAAGAAAAAGTGGATATAACAATTCTTCCAGGAGTAGTTTTGTTCTTCCAAGCAACATTTGCGAGATAAGCTCCAATACCACACATGCCCGCCGCACCAACTAGTCTACATCCCAGGCAGTCTTTGGGAGGAGCAGTCACTTCTTTTGCCATTTTAATAAGAGTTTTTTAACTTTTCTGTTCTTACAAATATAAAATCTGAATCAGTTGTCGAACAAATTTGAAATTGTTGCAAAGAGAAACTTGCGAAAAACTGTGGAAAATCTTTGTTGTGATGGTTGGTTGTGTGTGGTGGTTTCTTTGTTGCTGTCAATTACAGCTGTTCTAACGGCGTTCCTAATTTTGCTTTTGCGCTTAACTTTTCTTCCCTTCTTTGACTTTTTTATTTTTATGTGTACACGAAATGTAAAATTCATTTATTTAGAATAAATAAAGTCAACAGTTTTCTTTTTTGCTACAAATAGAGTCATAGAAAACGTAAATTTTAACGTGTATGCTTGCGCAAGCGCGATTCGGAACACATGTGCCTTGGTGTATGGGTGGTGTGGATCACAGTGTCATTTGTCATCCATCTGTCAAAAGTGGTACCTACTACCACCTGCTCTCGTCATCAAAATATTTGCATAAAAAAGTGAAATTGTGGATAGAATTTATAAATAAAAAGGATTTAGTGGTTGCAGTGCCTTATATATTAATAGTGTGAACTGCTGGAACAAATTTTACAAGAATCATGTTTGCGGTTGAGAAGAAATTCGAAATAGAAATGAAGTTGAAGAAGGTTGGTTTGGATTCTTAAATTTTTGTGTTTTTGTCTTATTACGGTTATTCATGTTTGTGTCTGTTGTTTATTCAAGACTCCTGTTCATATTCTATTGAAGTACAAACAAAAAATTACTAGATTTTAATAGATACAAGCATAGATACACATAGATGGGCGTTTCTCAGTTACCTTACCAATCTTCACATACTAATTGACCTGGGTGCAACAAAAACCTGCAATAAAACGTAATCATTTGTCTTTCTTTGACCAGGAGATCAGCAATATCCAAGAGTTGAAAGCAGCAGCCAACCGTAGCTCAGCTCTAGCCAGCGATGTATGTACGGTGCTTGGTGCATGTGAGCAGCGATTGCAACAACTGGAAACAGCTGTGCTGCCGCTCTATGGAGATACGGCTAGGCTGCAGCATATTCATCTAAGTAAGTATTCATGAGACAACTAGAAGGTGATCAAAGAAAAACATAAGAACCTCCTATTAAAACAGCAAAATAGCATACTAAAATCTATCTATATCAAGCACATTAAAGTTACATCCAGGAGTTAGGCTTCCTATTTACAAGTTGTAAATATTATCTGTTTATAAAATACTAATCTTAATTATATTTTTTTACAGATATGGAACGGACAGTGAAAGCTCTGGATCATGTAATAAACTACTACATGGTATCCAGAGAGCTAGCAGATCTTATCCAGGCCGGCCCACATACAGGATCTACAGAATCTTTGAATATCTATCTTGAAGTAAGCATCACATAAAGTCATTCAACATCTCAAAGTCATTCAACATAGATAATAATCAATAGAATATAATGCAAATTCTATGCTTACATTTACTTGTTAGTTAACTAAATGACAAAAGTAAACATTAATTTTCTTTCACAGGCTTTAGATAAATTGGCTGAAGCACAATCATATTTCAACAAGAATAATCCTCAGAGTGTGGAGCTTGAAAATATTGTAAGTATTTATTCTTTAAATAAATAAAAGAGTTGTATAGTTATAGGTTGTATTTTCCACTTAGAATAATGGTCATCTTAAATGTGTTTCTATTTTTCTCAATAGAATCAGCTATACAACACTGGGGTGGTGAAACTAGAGAATGCATTTGAGGATCTTCTGAGCCGCAACACAAGACCTTTATCACCAACTACTCTTATGGATATGATTGCTTTGGAAGAAGGTAAGATAAGAATTAGTAAAAGTAAGTAAAAAGGTAAAAGTCAACTACATCATCGGCGTAACTTTGATAAAAACCTAAACTACCATGTATCTGAAGAGGTTTATTGTGAAAGATAACCACTGAAAATCTGTGTTACAGAAACACGGACTATTTATACATATTTCTCTCCTAGATTCAAGCGTAGAGAGCGTAAGCGTGAGCGGCAGCGGATCTGGCTCGGGACCAGCATTAGAGGCGATGCGCGCGGCCGCAGCGTGGCTGAGCGGGGCCGGCCGTCCGCCCGCCGCGCCGCTTCTGGCCGTGCGCGCACCCGCTGCGTCCTCTGCATTACAAGCGTTCAAGGATTACTTAAGATCGCGCTCTATGGTTGCTGACCTAGGGGTGAGTGGTGGCAGTATGTAGATATAGCTCTCGTTAAAGTGGTAATGGTGGATCGCTAAATTTAAGGACTATTCGGCTAGCTTTTGACTGCATGACACAATTTAGAATTTGTTAACTAATAAAAAAAAAAAAAAAAAAAAAAACACCTAAAGCATTCATATCAGATCTGTTGAAATCTGTACAATTTCTCGACTAGGATTACAGTTTTCTATGTTGTTTTGTTACAGAGAAACAAGAACCTACTAAATCGTTCGGATAGCACTACGAAGAAGACTAGCAAGATTCAGAAAGTGTAAGTCACATTCAATGTTTAACATTAAAAAGAAACAGGTATTTATCAATTCATAAATGCCCATCAATTCCATACGCGTTAAAAACCCCGTTATTTAACAGTTATAATTAAAAATAATATCAGGCTATTTGGATATTGACGAGTAATGTATAGTTTACTTACCTTACATAGCTAATCTTATTTATGTAACTAATTAATTTTTCAGATTGGAAAAGCGCGCAAATAAGATAATGATGAAGGCATCTCAGACACTGGAACAGTCCACTGGCCTGGCCATCGGATCTCGACGCTCCATGAACGATTCTTGTAAGTGTTCTATCATTACATACCAATGATGCTATTTTTCATTAATTTATTCCCATTTTGTTGTTATAGGGACGCCATTTTATTTCCATACGTAATGCCACGCAACCAGCGACTGTTGCTTAAGCTGGTGCCGTTGAATTAATTCCCTTTTTTTATATATAATCGCACCCTTATTTGAAATAGACCCAGTATATAATCAGTTTACATTAAAACACAGACACCGAAGAAACCGAGGTGCTGGACGAGAGCGAAGTGGAGTTGGCGGGTTCCGTGGCAGCTTGCGTGTGTCGGTTGGCGAGACACGAGCAAAGACAGTTGCTTGGGCTAGTGCCACTACCGCGCCTGCCTTCTTTACTGGCACAAGTGCTGAAGGACTGCTTCGCTACACTCGCCAGTGATGTGGAGGTAAGCTCATATTATAGCAGGTACAGACGAGGGCAAACTTCTGGAAGATGTGGTGCAGGGACGGGGGGGAGTCAAGAATATAAAGCCTGAAGCCGCGCTATTGGTAGATCTACCTCCTGCACCCCGCCCGCTACACAATCAAAAAGATTGCGTCCATTTGTAACAGTGTCGACAGCTGACAATTTTATATTGAAATCCATTTTTTCAGTATGTTTTCATATTTATACCCTACAACTAACTAGCATAGCAGCTAAATCCTTTTCATACAAACACCAACATTTTAATTTCTCAGCGCGCATGCAGTCGCAGTCGGCGATCGGCCAGCAAATGTGGCGCCGGCGCAGCCGCCTGCTGGGCCTTGCTAGCTAGACTGCAGAGATTGCAGCCAGATGTGGAGCGAGCTTTGGCACCGGCATCGCCTGCTCTGTATAACAGCATAGTGCAGACTACGCAGCAAAGTGTAAGTTTACTTTCCTGTACTATGAAACTCTTAGCGACAGACACAAGCGACAAGTTTGCTTGCAAGAGAATGGTATCGCTAGCAGTCGTAACGCAACTTAGTAAAGGTAGGTCAGCAAATGCGTGTTTTGTGTTATTGGCTAGATTGCAAAGACTACAGTCAGATGTGGAGCGAGCTTTAGCACCGGCATCGCCCGCTTTCTATAAAAAAATCGTTCAGACCACACAGCAGAGTGCAAGTACAATAATCCTGAACAAACAGTATTGTGCCTGTACTATGAAACACGTAACGACTGTTACAAGCGACAGCATGGTATTCAAGGGTAAGGTATCGCTAGCTGTCGTAACGTAACTTAGTAAAGGTCAAAAATAATACCGTATTATAATAAATTGAATTTTATTTCCAGTGCATACGTTCCCTAGAGGAATGGATAGACGGTGTCCGCAATGATGCAGCTTCCGGTGCAGTGGACGGAACAGTACATCAGTTAGCCGCCGCCGCGCTCGCCCACTGCCACGCGCTCGCCATACACGTACACACTATAGGTGAGTCCACACAGTTTAACTGCCTCCGTGGTCTAGCGGTCTGAGCCATGGGCTCACGACCCGGAGGTCCCGGGTTCGATTCCTGGCGGGGGACAATGACTTTGTGTTGTTGTTTCTAGTTTGGTTAGGGCATTGCAGGCTGATCACCTGATTGTCCGAAAAGTAAGATGATCCATGCTGTCGGATGGGCATATGTAAATATTCGATCCTGCGCCTGATTTCTCTCTGGTCGTGTCAGTCAATCTATCACATCAGAATAAGAGATTGAAGGAATAGAGAGTGCACCTGTGTGTAGCGCGAACACTTGGGCACTAAAAACTAGTCCTGCGCAGTTGGCCCATCTCTAGGAGATTGGCCATCACCGAAAATCGGTGGGAGGACTATTATAGGTGAGTGGTGTATGAGAATGTACATACACGTTCTGCACGCCTCTATAGACGTAGCCAGGGGAGAAGGGGGATTTGCGAGTTACTAATCCAATCCCCCCCCCCCCTTAGCAAAAGATCCGCCATCTTGGATGTTGGTGATCACAAGCAGGTGCCTCTTTTAGGTTTCTTCGAATATGGTCCATCTAGCTGTTGTCGTTTTAGAGATATTCGACTTTACATTTAGTATGGCGGATATTTTGCTTTGTCATTTTGTTTATTTTTTCCGCAAAGTAACTTTGTCCAGGGTTTACTCCAATTATTTTCGAGCAAACAATCAATCTTTGCTTTTATTCGCAGGCCCCGCTTTGGCGAATGAACCCGCTTACAACCGCGCCGTGACGCAGCTGCTCGGCGTGCAAGACAAGGACGCCGCTATACTCGCCATCTATATGCGTGAGTGAAACAACATATTTCATAGTCAACATTACTGTAGCTGTCCTTTTCTAACAAAAACAAAGCAAGTGGAACGGAGAGGATTTGTGCTGTTTTAGTTTCTTTTAAATCATAATATAAATCAAAATTAATTTATTATTCTGTGTTTTACAGGCAAGGTGCTAGCTCAGTTGAATCTGGCTCTCAGGAACAAGAGTGAACAGTATCCTGATGCCTTGAAGGCGATATTCTTATTGAATAACACGCTATACTTACTTCAGGTATGTGACGTCATATTTTCAAGGAGTAAAAAAAAATTGCTGACGAAACTTAAGTGTGTAAACCTACCCATTAAACTGAATAACTTTCCCCAAGGAACATAAGTCCAAATGTAAAAAAAATACCCTCCCATAAAAAATGCCTCGCGTCGCTGACACCATTTGTATGAGAGGGCCTTTAGACTGACGAATGGTCACTACATTAATAATCCACAACTATCTACAATGCTCCTCAAAATGCTTTCTACCTTCCCCATAAGCGATACAGGCGTAATTTTATGTATATCTTGATTAACAGGGTCTCCAAAGAAGCGGCTTGCTGGACGTGCTGATGTTGGCTGAGCCGGAATGCGAAGCGAACTACAGAGACATGATACAGGAATACAAGAACTCGTATTTGCAAAGGTAACACGCCATTTATATTTGTACTGTTTGTGTTTAATATTGAGAGTTTTCACAGTGGTCTCGATTCGACGGAATTACGATTTAATCAAAATAAATCATATCCGGCATTTTCTCCCACTGATTAGAGAAAGTCGCTGCAGCTCCATTTACTCTTCTGTGTTTTCTCCCATAAGAGAACGGGACGTCACCACTGTACGAACTAATCATAATCCTGTCAAATCAAGAATCTATGGAATAGTCAATAAATCGTGGTGTAGGAGGGAATCGAAGGACCTTTGAAATTCAAAATTAGTTCATCTATATAGTGCCATCCCTATCTGTTCTCTCATGACAGGTATGCTCTTATTTATAGTTAGATTGTGTTTTCGCCGAATTGGGGCAGGTTCTTACTTTTTCCTTGTATTGTCTTAGATTTTGATAGTTTACCCTAAAAGGGTTTTACCATGTTTTACACTGCAGTTCAATCCCCAGAGGTAGGAATTCAATTTTAAAGTGTGCATAAGTTGGCATTTAATACTTACTGACGTAATTTATTCTACAGTTGGAACAAACTTCTCTCTCACTTGGTGCTAGAAGAACCTCTACCCGCGAAGTTGCGCGACAGGGACAGACAGATATTGAAGGACAAGTTTGCAGTGAGTTTCATTTTCATTTATTTGTAGTTTTGTATTGCTTCTATTTTCATTTATTTGTAGTTTTGTTAGTTATCCTCAACGTAATGTCAGTATGTTTTTACAAGGCTGTTGTCACAAACATATGTTTACTGATTAAAAAATTGAATTTCGTTTAAGTTGTAAAGAAAAAACACATTATGGGCCGTAAAACACGTTGGTATTATTTGCTAATATCATTCATTGAAATAAATTTCATGTTTATATCTTTCCCAGTCGTTCAACCGCGAGTGGGAGGAGTGCACTCGCAACCAGCGCGGTTACAGCGTGCCCGACCTCGAGCTACGTGAAGCGTTGAAACGTGACAACAAACAAACCATACTACCACCATACAACACCTTCTATGAGAACTACGCCTCGCTACCCTTCTCCAAGAATCCAGATAAATATGTGAAATACACACCGGTGCAGGTCAGTATTGGTAACGGATGTGTCAGTAATAGTAACGAATGGGTCAGTAATAGTAACGAATAGGTCTTTACCAGTAACAGACAGGTAATCAGTAAAGGATAAGTCAACTAGCGTGGCTATAGCGTGCCCGGCCTCGAGTTAAGTGAGGCTTTGAAACGTGATAACAAACAAACTACTATACTACCACCATACTAAACCTTCTATGAGAACTACACGTCGCCAAGAATCCAGATAAATATGTAAAATTTACCCCGGTGCAGGTATGTTATAGCATGGAGTAAAATATGTAACGGATGTGTCATTTGTAGTGATTGAAAGATCTGTATAATAGTAAAGAATAGGTCAGTAATAGTAACGTATAGATCAGTAATAGTAACGGATAGGTTAGTAATGGTAACGGATAGATCAGTAATAGTAACGGATAGATCAGTGACAGAACGGATAGATCAGTGATAGTAACGGATAGATCAGTAATAGTAACGGATAGGTCAGCTCAGCAACGGATGGTCAGTTATACTAAACGGATAGGTCAGTAACATACAACAAATGCCCGTTATTATTTTTCGTGGCCGTGTTAAATAACACTAATTATTATTCCTTGTTTCAGATTGCTACTCAGCTAGATGGCTACTTCGATGAGGCTGCTTAGAAGTTAATTTATTATTACTCTTCTGTGTAAGGTGCTAACGGACATCATTAATATTTATTATTTTTTTATCCAGTGAAATAATCTGCAAGGAGTATTATAATCAATATTATATCTGTTTATTATGCTATACTGTAAGTTAGGTAATATATAAAACTTTGTGATCAATTTATATGAGTTATAATTTATTTTGATTATTACTCTCACTATATGAGTTAAAATCACATTTAGACATACATTTATCATAGAGGAATATAATACTATGAATATTAAAATTACTAGAACTAGGCATTGTTTCTTTTCTTCTTTTTCTTCTTGCGTTTGGGCCACTGAAACAAAAATGATTAAATAGAATCGCTATGCAGATAAAAATACAGGATTTGATTTTGAAAATTATGTGTTCCAGCAGACTAAAAAAAAAAAAAAAACAAATATTGAAATGAAACTGTGGTAATATAACATTAATAAATATAATTTATATAATATAAAATACTACGTACAAAACAACTATCTCCAATAACAAGACAAACATTTTACTATAAATAAATATTTTATTTTTGTTTTAGTATCCAATGTTGTTTTGGTGAATGCCATTTTCTATAAAGTGCTTATTTCTGCTGTAATTTCAAAATCAAATCCTGTACAGTTAGAATCAACTAAATATAGATTGGAATGGAATTTCAATATAGATTGTTGCCAATTAGTGTTGCCATTTTTTTTCGCCTTTTACTAAAGATTTCGTTGATTTTTATGAGTCAAACTTTGCTATGGATGCGCGTAGCATTGTAATATTTTCTATCAGTTTTTTAATAATTACGATTCTGTCTCTGGTACAAAAATGAAAAATATCACCATTATTTGAGACAGAAACTGTTACTACTTGAGTAAAAGAGATGAGAAATAGTGTTACAACTTGTCTGCGTTATCCTTATCATTTTTAGGGTTCCGTACCCGAAGGTTTTTTTCCCCAACTGATAGACAATATTACAAACAACAGTTCAGTAGTTTATGAGTACTGTTTTGCCAAAATTATAATGGAACATGCGATTTTTAGTGGTTCAGTAGTTCTGAGACACAACCAAAAAATAATGAAGAGAATGTGAATATAAGTAATTTTAATAAGTACTTTTTATGTCTGCATGTTTATGAGAATGTCTAGATAAATAATGGTCTCAGTAGTTTTTGAGATTAGCTACATCTTTGCTGGTGCACTATCAAATGACAGTGTCGAGCAAACACATGCAATATATAAGTTACAGTAGTTTTCGAGATAAACTTTGCTAGCAGATTTCAATTGTGTCAATGTAGAAAGAAATTAAAGTGTACCTTTAAGGTATCGCATTGGGGCTGGACGCTGCCGAGTCTTATGAGATCAACATACGAGTGATAGCAAAGAAGAAAGAAATCAAAGCCTACTTTATTCTTTAAGAAATGCCAGTTAGTAGAAGACCTTTTCGCTCATTTATATTTATTTATTTTTTGGAACGGACAGTAATGTGGTTACTTAAAATATATAAAAGTTATTATTTCATGATATTTTTTTACTAAAAAATAATCAGTCCAATTTTTTATTCACTTATAAAATGTCTTTAGTAGAGCCAGCGACAAGTTATTGTTTTGACCGCCGTAAACGAAAATTGATTAAGATTGAAATCTATATCTTCAAGAAATCCAAATGAAACTGTCTTGTCGATACTAATATTATTACATATTATGTGACTCTATATTAAACTACTGTATACAAGAGCTGTATCTGACTATGGGCCCGATTCGTAACCATCCCGACTTAACTAAATCTCAACTAAAATTATTGCCATCCCGTTCTGTTCTCTCATGATAGAAAGTGACAGGTATGGACTTATATTAGTTAAGTCGCGTATTTTGCAACCACGAATTGCTACCAATAGCATCCAATAGCGTGCAACGCATATGCAGGTAAAGTTTTGCTAGACATAGGGTCAGTTCACACCGAGACGCGACGCGACACGGCGCGCACGGCGCACTTTTCAAGATCTTGATACAATACAGAATTTTATTTACTATGCAAAAAGATAGACATTGCATTGACAGAGCTAGAAAATGCCGTGAGATCATTGGCCTCTTCAAGTATCGTCGCGTCGCGTCGCGTCTCGGTGTGAACCGACCCATAGCTTTTTGTTTATCTAGCTTTTGGATTTGGTTTTTCTTTAGCTTATCGCCCGAAATAAACTCTAATAAAAGCCTAATGTTGTTGATCAGTTGACAGTTCATCACTCGTGTTGGTATTGCTATCTCCATACAGATATCTCCAACCACGACATTGCAGTCACCGCATGATGTTGCCATCTTCAGGCCATCTGTCTCGTATGTTGAAAACTTCGCCAATACCCCGTCGATCTCACTTCTTGACATTTTTTTTTATGACGTAGGTACGTATTTTGTATAGTAAAATGCGGAAGCGTCGATACCTTTCGTGCTCCGCCCACGCCGTCCTATTCAATGAAACATTCCAAAAGTTTAGCAAAAATATTCCAGTCATTTATAGATTTCAGTGGCGGCTTAAGATCTTTGGATTGGAGTAAGTACCAATTATAGAGTAAGTAACTACGGGGTTGTCTTTTAAATATTAGAGACAGACAGACAGACAGGCCATCTGACAGAATATGAAAAATACATACTAGATTTAAGTAAATCACATTTTACCTTCTGCAGGCATAATTTTATTGTAATATTTGCCTACTTCGTAAAATAAATTGTAAAAAGGTTGGATGAAAAGCTTGAGATGATGAGCTTTTCACTATAGATCACACAGTATTTTTTTCTCAAGCCGCCACCGATCAAACACAAAAACAATGAACAATACCTGGTTATGTCGACGTTCAAGTCCTAAGTTCCTAGACGAACAAGATGATTGAAAGCCTTTTTGCAGGCCCATAGGAACATTAAATTTTTTTTTTATTATTAAACATTTATTTTTCAACCTTTCGCGAAGCTTTTGCCCACTTGAAAATAGTTTAGATTTCAAAATAACTTCATCTTAGAGGTTTGCATTTAAGTAAACGCTCTTTGTGTTTAATTTGTTGCAACAGTCTCTATGCATCAGCAATGTAAAGACATTAATCCACGCCTGGGCAAAGGTCCTATAAATTCAGGAACAGAACTAACTTGCTGTATTTATTAGTTAGCACTCATATAGCGGTTTGAAAACTCTGAGAAAAGGGATCGTAGACTTGATCGTTTGATACCCACCTACCTAAATATCGCACTCAATCCTGGTTGCCACTTTCTAAAACTAGGACATTTTCAGGTAAATCGCCGACTTCATTAAACAATTAATCATTATCATCAGTCATCGCTGATAATTAGTAGCTTATTAGTATTTTGAGCTCACAACCTGTCACTACAGCAATATACAGATCCATCTTAAACAACCCTTAAAACTTGTCAGGCGTCTTATACGATCATTGTTTGTTAAAGTGGCATCAAGAATTCAGTCCATAACTTACGTTTATATGCAAGCATTTCACAAAGCAGTATGTATATTGTAAAAAAAAAAATGTATCTTACCCTGAGAGCCTGCGGTGGTGGTTTAGTCTTGTTCGGCGGCTTCTTAGACTCCTTGACTATCATTCGTTGGTACGGTGTGAACGCCAATGGCAGGATTTTTCTGTACCTACGCAAAAACAATATGAGTTTACCAGATGGATAGATAAAAGCGTTATTTTTTTACACTTTAGGATTATCTCTTATGGGGGAGATATTTCGTTCCAACATTTTGATACTGCAGCTGCATACATAGCTTCCTCGCAAAAGTGCGGTTTTATGTAATAGGATGGACATCAACAACACTAACTAAGTATGTATGTAGTGTTTGATTTTGAATAAACGTCCAAAAATAAATTCGCGATCCGATAAAAGGTTTAAAAAGGTGTGAAACAAGTACAAGGGGTTTTATAAAAATAGCAACCTAAAATATGGGAGTTATTTTTACTATTATTTACTTACTTGTGTATAGGCAGCAGTACATCCGTCAACTCAGGTGGAGTCTTAACACTCTTCGCTTCATCAGCCTCCGCGAGTACAGAGCAATCGAAATTAAGGGTAAACTTTTGTCCATCGCCCATCATCTTTGTAGCGTAAAGTAACGCACTGGCTCCGTGATTCACCTAAAAATTATAGATTTTATAATTTTTTTCTGTAAGAAAATAGAGTGATTGATTTTCCCAATACATCTGTTTCTTTGAAAGATTGAATACTTGATATTCAGGCTGACACTTACAAGTTTAGTTGATCAAGTTATTATATCTTTTCTATTAGGTATATTGAGCGATTATTTAACAGAATTAAAGCCATTTGTATTCCCGGCTCAATATTTATAGAAATAAACAGATGTATTGTGGCTTTTAAACATTTAACAAATACCTAATATACTTCAAAAACTTCGCAATGCAATAGTGAGACACATTCGGGTTGTAGAAGACACAAAGATCAAATAGTTTTTTGGTTTTAATTCTCCTAATCGCAACAAAAAATATAAACAAAAAACATAAACAAATAACAAATGATGAAGCCCTAATTTAATATTGATAGAATCGAGGATTTAGCGGGGGTCACATGCCATGCACCAAAATCACAGACAAAGATAATCGAGCATGTGATCGAGCAACTTGAGACCCATGTTGCACATGTCAGTTTCTGATGCCAATTGGTGACGTGTTATAGGATTTTACCGACGATTTCCCCTGAGTTACTGATTTTACTCAAAATTTGGAAAATATGTGCAGTCGTCGAGGTCTGCCCGTCGAACGAGAACACAAACAACGGTAACAATTTCAACAAAAATATTCAACTAATTTTATTAGTCTTCTCATTTTCATTTCCATATCTTTATATTATTCTGATATTTAAATATTCTTTTGATATTATGTGAAAATGGCAGGAGTAAATGATTTAGCTTTGAATTGTTTCTGCCATAGAGACCATAGTATGTGATAGTATCATGCACATTCGCCACCACTCAAATAAGCACAAAACAGCGAGCGCTAGGCCACATCTTGAGTTAGACAGGGATATCAAACAAACGCACGAACAAATAGAATTAAAAAAGAATTAATTTAGAAAAGAAATGAAGTGTCCATGGACACCAAATTGATTTCAGTTTTACAGGGAATGCCACTGAACAAAGCAGCGAGGAAGGCGAAATACTTCTCACATTAAACTAGAGATACAGGTCTTGCATCTTTTCATTCTTAACGAGTGTATTGAGTCAACGAACTTGCTATAGTCAAGTCACATTAGTTACGACATAAAGAGTGGAAAATCATTTATAGATAATGTACTGATGCTGCAAGAACTTGTCAACATATTATGTTCTAAGATGTGGCCTATAGCAAGATAGCTTTAGCATCACAAAGAGCTAAAAGCAGAGTTTCTTGCCTTCGAAGCTGATTCCGCGCTTCGTCATGGGCGAAGGCGTTTGTTCCACACCGTATGCGAAGCGCGGATCGTGGCATTAGTCGCTTCAGCGTATACGCATCGCTTTCGGCATTTTTTCTGCTTTGTCATAAAGAAACAAAATTCTATAGTAGACGCCAAATAATTTCGATTTTTTTTTATGTTATACAGCGGCAACTAAGCATACTACCTGATGATAGTCATCACCGTAGCCTATAACATCTGCTACCTATCCCACTAGATCCTAATGGAAAATAGTAGGTATTTTTATCAAAGAGTGCCGCTTTGCCGTACTTGTGTGTGAACCTGTACCTACACGTGCGTTGTTTTAGTGTGCGTGAGTTCGCTATAGTAAACTTACTCACACAAGCGCGCGACCACAAGTATGGCTGAGCGGCAGTGGTGATATAAAAATACTATAGCAGAGTGCGTTGCACACCGTGAGACTTCTCATGTGCCAGTAAGTCAGGAATATACCCATACCTACCTCCCTGTTTTGACAAGTTGCACGGTCGGTTAGTCGATCTAGTCGTTGTCTTCGGAAATAACATTGTAAAAAACATAAGATGAAAAAATAAGATAATGTCTTACGGAAACATTAGAAAATTTAGAAATTTACTGGGATTATATCCCAAAGGAAAATACTGGTAATAAGGGGAAACAGCACGAATACTACAGAAATATACAATACAATAGAAACAGAAGGTCGATACAGGCACGTTTACAGTTAGTTTTATGTCTACTATAGTTGCAATGTTGTACGTAGTGAAGGACGTCCTGAAACTAGGTAGGACGATGATATTCGTAAGAAAGCGGGCAGAAAATGGATGAGAACGGCTGAAGACCGAGCTGATGGGTGTGCCATGGGAGAGGCCTATGTCCAGCAGTGGACTGATACAGGCTGATGATGAAATAAGCATAGGTAGACTAAAGTCGAAATACAATTTGCCATTCGATTATACTTGGCCTACGTTTCTATAACGGGTTAGTAATTAACAGGGCTAGTCAATAGCTACGGAATCTTATAAAATCGTTCATTTTTTGTTGCAAGAATCATGACGAATGAAAAAAATATCGCATAAGCCTTGAAAATGTTACCATGACATACAGGGTGTAAAAAAAGTACTGCGTTCCTTTAAACCACATGTCCTACTGATGATACCAAACAACTTTCCCAAAGCACAAAAATTTTAGCTCGAAAAAAATATTTGCCTTGTCCATACAAAATTAGAGATGAGGAGAGCATCTTTGTATGGAAAATTATTTTTTTTTTGAGCTGAAATTTTTGTGCTTTGGGAAAGTTGTTTGGTATCATCTGTAGGACATGTGGTTTAAAGGAACGCAGTACTTTTTTTTACACCCTGTATAATGTACGTCATACATACCTCGTGTTGCAGAATGTAGTGTCCAGGTAGCAAGCTCTGAAGTTGGCTAAGTGTCCCGAAGACTATGTTAGAAACATCAGGAATTATATTGGGCTGTTTTTTTGTGAGATCATCTAGTTTCAACACGTCCAGGGTCACCACTTCTCCTGAACCGTTGTCCACTCGCGCTAAAAAAGGTAAAAGATTTTGATAAAATGCGGAAATTATGTCTTGTTGAATTAGGAACTTTTCATAAAAACTTAAAAACGGAAGAACATGCAACAGTGCGCTATGATTTTTGATATAAAATGTGTACAACATAGTGTAGTTTAAAAAAAAATATACCAACGAGACACAAAAGTATAGAAACCAAAAATTTAAGATCATGGATTTCAATGCACATTAGACAATTCAAGACACCAGTTCGTCGCCCCGGGCAAGCCTTAAAGAATTCACATCATTGCCTTACCATTAACCAAGGACGCATTTTCCCTTAAAAATAATGAGAGTGCCAGACTTTTAATTTTGTCGTCTGACTGCTTGCTTCCTCCTAAATCTATTTGATATTCTACTATTGGCTCCGTTATTATTTCGCCCTTTGAACCCTAAAACAACAAAAGAATAATCAGTAAATAAAATATACAGGATGTAAAAAAAAATACTGCGTTCCTTTAAATTAAAACACATGTTCTACTAATTATAACAATCAACTTTGCACAAAAATTTTAGCTCGAAATAAAGTTAAAATCTATGTTCTTTGGGATTTTTTTAAGTATCAATCAAGTACTTTTTTTACACCCTAAGATGTTAAAGTGTACAAACTAAAAAGATGAACATACTCATCGACAAATCAAATCAGCATGTAGATCTATTACATAGGGTAAAAAGTCCTATTACTGATCATCTCCAGTTATTGACCACATCCAGTAAATGTTACTGTTTTCAGGTGGACAATAACTGGAACATGCATGTAATAGGACGTTTTACCCTGCTCAAAAATAATTAAAGAAAATAAAAAATGCTTACTTTCATTTTATGTGAACAGTGCACAATCATGTCAAACGTGTCGCCATTTTTATTGTTCCTAACTTGCCATTTTCGGAATGATCTTGGAGGCGGATTTTCAAACATTGAGTCTGCAAAAAAAAAGATATCTCAATTTCACATTGTAGGTATATCCATAGGTATCTACTACTGGACTGGCAGCGATAGAAAAACTTAGAATGTGCCAGCTGCATCTCCTCCCGGGAATGCTGTGAAAACTAGCTAAGGGTTTCAGTAAATTGTAATTTAAACGATCGATCGATCGAAACGATCTTTGTTTGGGTCGTTGACACTCTGCCTACCCCATTAGGGATATAGGCGTGATAGTATGTATGTATGTACTACTAAAAACATCAAATAGCAAATATATCGTAATTCGCATAAAAGATTTTTAGTTTCTCGATATTTTATTTTCATCATTATTATTGATTACCTTTGCAACTGCAGCTGTAAAAATCGGTTAAATCTTTCTTTTTTCCATCATCTCTTTGTTTCTCACTGTTTATCTTATTAGCTTTTTTATCACTGTTTGTTTTATTCGTATCTTTCTCACTGTTAGTTTCATCCATATTTTTCTCACTGTTTGTTGTGTCTGTAGTTTTTATTTCATCCCGTTTATTTTCTTCATTAAATTTATCAGTTTTACTATTTTTCTTTGGCGTTTCATCATTCTGTTCTGGTAGTTCCTTTTCGTCAATTTTCAACGCTGGCTCTTCATTATCATCATCAACAATGTTAATATCTAAAATATAAGTTAAAAATTTAAAGGTGTACCTTTGTCATAGAATGTGCCAGCTGCATCTCCTCCCGGGCATGCTGTAAAAACCAGCTAAGGGATTCGAGGTTTTCAGTGTATTGCAATTTTAGGCGATGGGCTACAGCAATATACATAATCATCTGTAATAACCCTGAAAACCTGTCAAACGTGGCGAATGACCTTTGTTTGGGTCGTTTTCGCTCTGCCTACCCCATAAAAGCGTGATTTTATGTATGTATGTAGTTCTAGTAACTCACCATCATTAATGACCAAATGATCATCATCATCATCATCACTAGAAACATCCAACCAACTGTCGTCGTTCTGGTTAGCATTACTGCTGCCACTAGCCTTCTCATTATATTTCTCTTTATTCATCATTTTAGCCTGTTCTGATAATCTGAAATAGATTACTTTTATGTTAGCCTTATTTATGAATGACGACTTAGACTCGTATTTATAAAGCGATCTCAAGATTGAGAGCAATATTGAGTGCGGATTTGACAGGTAATTTTGTACTGGAATGACATTTCTGATTCGAACTCAAACTCGCTGTCACTCGTGAGAGCTGATTATAAATACGGGTCCTAAGAAAAATTTTGAAATTTGTAGTGCTATGTTTTAATAAAATATGGTAAAATGTCCTATTACTGGCCAGCTCCAGTTATTGGCCATTTCTATACGTAGTTAGTGGTTATTATTTTCTTCAATTTAAACTGCCAGAAAGTGTAATCTCAGCAACTAGTGTAAATTCGTTTAAAAACAGACTGGACAATCATCAAAAACAGTGTTGTGGCAACTAAACTAAATTAAAATCAAAATAACTTGTGTGAACAATAAAATTAGTGCTGTATAGTGCCGAACAGTAAAAAGTGAATGGGATACAGGCACCTATCAGTTGTTTCAACTGCTTGCCTGTTCAAGAACAATAATAAAATAATTTTTCGAAAGTTCTACTCCACTGAAATTGTATTCGAACAATTAGTATTTTTAAAATCCCGTACGTTATTAATTGATTTACAATGTTTCCTTATCAATTTAGTTCATAATTTTTTTTTCTAGGCTTTCTGGCAAAAAATATGGTTAAGTAAGAGTTGGTTCGGAAGTATGGTCTGAAAATAACTTACGGTATCAAAGCATATTCCAGTAAATGTCGGAATGCTTTATAAGTGCGTTCCATAGCAGATTTTCGGTGAATTGAAAACTCGCTGCCTAATATCAGTACGTTCCTTTTATCTCCATCTGCAATAAAAAGAAAAAAAAAACTGAGCTGTAAGTGAGTAAAATGCTGACTCGTTGACGTTTTGCCTACCCCCATGCGGTAATGTATTTGTAAGTTCAAGTAAGGTGATTATAAGTATTGAAGTATCTATACTACATATAGGTATTATATCGGTATGTAAGTTAAGTATGGATGAGATTAAGTATGGACCTTTATGATAACAAACAACTTTGAGCAATACACTAGTGAACTTGTAGTCTTCTATAAGGTAGTGATTATAAACCGACTAAAACTTACCCAGAGAAATGGCCTCGCAAACAGAGAGAGGTATCGTCCAATTCCTGTCCATTTCCACTAGACATTTGAGCGCTCCCTCACTGGCTACTATTTGAGTATTATGGTCAAGAGCAAATTGGCTCAACTCCCTGTGTATTTCTGTTAGTGGAAGCACTGTCATGTCTTTTTCATCTGAAAGCAAAATTTATTAGTTCAGTAATAAATAATAAAGAATCACAGGTTGTCTAGTTGTAATTTTAAATGTTGTGTTCAATCACTTGGCTAATTAACGTGTAGCTGTATGATTGAAAACTTTGTGATTGATTGAACAGAGTGACTGGCGACATATAAACCATATTTGTAGTTGGTTTACTGGTTAGATAATTTTGTGTAAGATTCATCTATACCACTACTTCACGACTCAACAATTTGTTATAAATTTCATTTATTAAATCCTGCTTGTAAGTTGGTAAGTATTGGGTCCATGCCATGGTATAGATAGGGTCTACTATACGAAAATCTTAAGGAATAAATAAATACATACTTGGCAGAATAAACCAGCATGGATGTTTATTGCAAGGCTCTGGTACTGGACATGCTTTACATATTTGAAGTTTCCTTGTTAAAGGTTCTTGGATTTCTACTTTAGGCAGATCTGCTACATTAACCTGTAAATTGAAAAAAAAAAATAGAGTTGTTAAGGTTATTTATGTGATCTGATAGTTCAGTAGGTAGAGTTTTTACATGAATTTTAATGCTGTGCAAAATGTGCAGGAGCAGATCTAGAGCCCAGATAGTAAGGTAGTCTTTCCTTAATTTTTTAAAACAGATATGTAATATGTCGGCCGCTTTATTTAAAATACTCTGTCTCTAGAATTTTATAATACTTTTTATTTTTAAATAGGAGTCTGTACCTTTCTCTTGAAGGAGAAGGGTATCTTTGACTCCACGTGTCTCATTATTAGACTCTCCCTTATATAATTTATCAATAATTCACGTGACATTGGCAGAATTGTGACTACACAAAAGCCAGAAAAATTCTATAAAAATATGAATTAAAACCACATCAAAACTAAATGTCGGATATTGATATCTTCACCTCTGGGCTGTAGAGATAAGCACAGTTAAAATCACTTACTTTGACCAGATCCTGCTTGAACACAATTTCACATCTATTCCTCAAATCGGTCAAAGCAATGTGTGCCGCCATTTCGAAATTCTTAGGGAAAGACTGCAAGCTACTCTCTCGCATTTCGAATTCAGCTTCATAGACATTTTCAGTTATTGGCTTCGGTCGTAAAGCTCTGGTGTTGTGCTTGGTCGTCCATAGTGTTTTGGCCCATTCCTTGTATTCTTTTTGCTCTTTTAAATATGCCTGTTTTACTTCCTGAAATTACAAATATTAATTAATTAAAAACTGCTTTTAGAAAGGTGTGAAAGTGAGAATTATGGAAGTAATGAATTAAAATTTAATGTGAAGGACAATATGATGAATATTAACACAGAGAATTATTAAAATATTTGAGTGTTTATAAACCTATTTTTATCAAGATCATGTAAATTAATTTCCAAAATTAAAGATGAAATTAAAATAACTGTACCTCAAAAACCTTGTATTCATGTCTTTTAGGGTTTGGCATAAACATTGTAGCTAAGACGTTGGGGTTCTGAGCACATAACACCTTGAGACACTCCTGGTGCTGGTTTATTGTAAGTGATGATAGCTTTGGGTACGGAGGTGGAAGTTTGTGAAACCCAGCCACGTACACTTGATGCCGGAAGTCTCCTTCCTGTGACGGCTAAAGAAACAATTAACTTTACGTTAAGCATTTTTTAAATATGCGATTCAACTAGATCAGTGTAATCTGTGATAAATACAGATTACAAAACAGACAAAGTACAGATATTGTATTCTGCACCCAAGGTTTGTCTTGACTTGACTCTGACAGTTTTTAGTAGTGAAGTGAATGAATATACAGACATGTGTGTGTACCTTTTGGACTGTTTCAGATTGGGACAAAGCTCAACGCAAACTAATACAATGAAGTGAATGAAAAAGACCACTTGAATACTAAAATATATTTTATACCTATTGATCCACGGCACTTTTAACATTTGTAACTTGACTCTCGGACCAAACATTGTTATGAAAAAAACACAAATCCTCCACCAATAAATAAATTGAACTAAACTTACATTACTATGTTGTCTTTTGAAGACCTCATCCCAGTTTAACTTTGGTTTTCCTATTGGCTGGTCATCTCCAGAGTCACTGGAGATCATAGGGTCATGGAACTTGTTCCGCATGATGCGTTCTGTGGCGCAACTGTCTATAAAGTCCTCATTCAGGAAATTTGTGTCTGACTGGGAGGTACACCTATATGTACACAGAAAAGTTATTATCAAGAACTTTACACAGAAACGGACAGGACTACATAGGAAATGAGGACACAGGATTTATTGGACATTATTTTTTTCTAAAAAAACAATAAGAACTGAAATAGCGTTACCTTAGTTTGTGGGTTGTAATTGATGAAATAAATATGAAACTAAAGTTGCATGGTCTTGAAAGTAATGATGGATTACAATTATAACGTATTTAATACAAATTTATAGCGTTTTGTAAGAATATAGTAGAAAATATGGAGATTATCGATTGAATAACTTACCAATCGTATTGTCGAATATGCTCCATTATTCCGGCAATTCTTTGAATATCAACTACCAGTAACGGCGTATTAACTTAAAACCATCAGAATCATAGCAATATTTTCCATAAAAACAAAAAATTATTCGTTAAAACCGGCGAAATAAACTACCTACGCGCATCACAATAGCACATTGACTTTATTTTTTTTAATTATAGGAAAGAATCTTTTTTGTCGGGCTTGGAATCTAGTCTTTCAGCCGAGCCGATCAACTCGTACATTACTACAGCTAGACCATCTCAACTTTGCCTCAACTACAGAGTAAAAGGGCAAAAAAAGCTTACAATAGTAAAAAACTGAAAAATTAAGCTGATTTATGTCTAAATAACGGTAACACATTCAGAGTTCTGCTCTGCATCACGCGATACGTAGAGAGCTAGTGAAATACCGTAGGTTACTACAGTAGGTTAAAGCTACCGTAGAAAGTCCGAATCAAATTCACTGGCCAAAGCTTACTAATGGAACCTTTAGAAGTTTAAAGGTCATAAAAATCTATTATTCAAGCGCTGAGTGTCTCTCTAATTTTATATTAAACTCAAAAAATACCTTCCTAATTTTATTATCCACTTACAGTTTTGTTGTTGGATTGGACCGAACTCAAGCCCAGATTAGTTTAAAGAACTACTTTATAGTTGAAATGTGAAAAGCATGTTGTTTGTCAAATACTTACTTACGAGTAAGTTTAAAGATCTAGGTATAAGATATAAAGGGTGTTATGGTCGGTATACCGGAAATTGAAGGCAGTTGTTCAATCTACTAAACTGAACAACTTTCAAAATAAAATGTATTTAGAGACAAAAAATATACTTCTCCATGCAAAATAATCCATCGGGCAGATAATTATGTAAGGGAGAGCCTGTATCTGTATCAGTCCACTGCTGGACATAGGCCTCTCCCATGGCACGCCACAGCTCAGTCATCAGCCGTTCTCAGCCAATTTCAGCCCAAAGGCTTCAAAGTGTAAATTCCAGGCTCCATAGTGTCATGTCATAACGACACCAGCGCCATACCTAGGGGTAAAGTTATCTGGCGAGCACTCCACCCTACGTTTGCCGATTCGCGGTATCCACTCTAGTACGTCTGCTCCAACGGCCATCAGTTCTACGACAGATATGACCAGCCCATTACCACTTCAGCCTACTAATTCTCTGAGCTATATCGGTACACCTTGTATAAGTAAGTAGGTATCGGTTGCGTGCGAGAGAGTGCCATACCAATAATAAAACATTTCCCACAATCCCTTTCACACTCGAACAGACAAAGGCAAGACGAAACTCCGTCTGAAATTAAAGGATAATAGAGTGGCCCTTCATTATTAATTAATTATCGGGATACGTCCTACCCAGAAGGGCACAATAGCCCTGGAGTAAGGACAAGTGGTCATTGTGTAGACCCCGCAAAAGATTCCACGCATTGAATCGCTTCTATGATTAATCGTGGACCGCTGGGTTTCTTTTAATTAGTTTTTCGGGATCAAGATCTTCGGCGCTAGAAACTTGCTACGACTGCCTTTGTGGTCTGGTCTGAGGTCTGACTGAGGGACGGAAGTCGTGGACTTCATTCATATTAGTTAGGAAAATGCAGGCTGTATCACCTTCTTCTGTTTGACAAGTAGGTAAGTTTCATGCTTCCGAGACGAGAGCACGATCAGTCTCGTCCCGGTTAGGTAACTACTATCTTGGGTTCAGGATTCTTCGACCCGACTACCTACCCACTTAAGATACTAAGTATTTATTATTCTGTGCCCACATTATATTTCAGAATAAGTCGTTGAGTTAAGTAGATATATGAGAAATAGGTAGGTAAGCATATATAATAGATGGAGCTAATCACTCACTCTGTTGCACACATAAACATACAGAGGACACTAACATAAAAAAAAAACAATAGCACAACGGGTAGGTACAGCTAATTTCTAAAAATAAACCTCTTCCAGCTGACCTGACCTAGTAATGAGAGTGCATAAGTGAAGCAGATAGACCTTATTTGCCCCGTTACCGTTACGCATCGCGAATGTAAAGATTCCACTTTAGTCCACCTGTCCCACGTCCCGCAACGTCACTACTGTCCCGTTTTCCCGAGTACTTGGGTTTGACAGGTTTTTTATTGGATCCCTGGCTCGTATTCAATAAGTTCTCGGTTTGCATTACCGAGGGAGGTGACCCGTGAAATGTTCCCTACTTGCCGTGCTCCACTCAATTCTAAGTAATAATACCACGTGTTAAGGATATATTACAAAACATATTGTGGGTTTCATGAAATAAACACTTGGACTAGTACCCATACGAACAATTTATTTTTTCGAATACGATTTTTGAGACATTTTGGGAAAATAATTATAGTTTTTCATCATTCATCAGATCATTACTTTACAATATGAGTTAGATATTATTTTCATTTTTATAAAATCTAGGTAGATACTACATTCGCCTTTAGATCTACAACAAAACAAAGTGAAGCGTAGGAAATGGGCGCTTTTCCACTAGACGGCACGTCAACGGCAACGGCGACGGCACGATACCGTCGACGATATCGTAGGTGAGATAATGTATGAAAATCAATGAAATTATATGACACGCTTTTCCACTTGCCGGCACGGCACCGTCACGGCATGTCATCGATTCCCATAGATATTGTCACGTGATCGTCGCCGTGCCGTCGCCGTTGCCGTTGACGTGACGTCTAGTGGAATAGCGCCCAATCTACGGCGTAGCACATTGCTACGAATGTGAAGTAGGTGACTCCAAAGGTTCCCAAAAGTCTTCATCTGGCAAAGGGAAATCAAGAACTCATCATGTAAAAAAATAATAGTTTAGTTTGCGGGGAAATAACATAATTATTCTCAAAAGAAAAGCTAACAATTACTCTGCTCATGTCATAGGAATAAATAATTGTATAGGGTGGAAATCTAGTTATTTAAATGTGTTTTTAACTCGATGTTATTCTTGGTGACAGTTCTATAATGGTATTTCTACGCAAATTCGCATGAGACCATGAAAACAATGAATTTATAGTTATTATAATATTGTAATGATGTGTTGTGTTTGGTATGCATGGGGCCTGTCGCAAAAATTGTGTGGTGCTGATTTGATGTGAAGATTTTTTTAGGATATAAAAAACTAGTTTTCCGGATTGTAGGTGAAAAAGTTGTATGGAAATAAATATAAGTGGAAATGAAAATACACTGATAGATAAGATAAGACACTTGTAAGTTGGGTTACTTCTCGTTCCCACGAAAAAAAAAAACATTTATCCGCAAGTGAAGCCGCGGTCTAGAAAACTACTCAAATATTTTTTTAATTTGTCAGATAAAACCACGTTCAAAGAAATTAATGATACCTGCATGACTTGTTGAAGCTATCTCACAATCCATGACTCATGTTAATCTTTTAGAACTAGACCTCTAGATCACCTCTAATAAAATGCTGTGTAAGGTATGCAGACCTAATTTTTTCGTAGCTGTTTGTGATGGGTTTGCTCCTACGGAATTCGACAATAGTAGAGAAAGCATTGCCGCGCGCCATACATTCATGTGACCTTGTACAATGAGCGGCACTTGCCGGCCCGGCGGCATAGTGTGTAGGAGCCCTTAACCTTATGATGAAACTCAATTTTACGGTTGAACAAAAGGTCTACCTCTCTTTTTTATAAAAAAATACTTATTTACCTACGTTGGTATACACGTATTATTGAACCTTAGTAAGCGAACAAAGAGAAAGAATTCTTCAAAACACAAGTAAATAGAACCGCAAAATTCTAAAGTGCTCTACAAAGGAGAAAATACAGAAACCCAATCAGAGATGTGTCGAAACGTCCGCTGCTGGATGGACGTCGGCCGCGGCCGCTGCGTAAGGGCGCCTTTCTTTTTCTCGCGTTAACTGGGTGAAGTAACTGCCAACCTAGCAAAATAAGAACAACAGGTTTTCTTCTTTAGAATAGAAATTGTATCCAATCAGAGATGCGTCGAAACGTCCGCTGCTGGATGGACGTCAGCCGCGGTCGCTGCGTAAGAGCGCCTTTCTTTGTCCCATGTTAACTGGGTGAAGTGCCTACTACCAACATGGCGAAGTAGGAAGAACAGATTTACATCTTTTGAACAGAAGAAGAAGAGTAATAAACAATAATTCAATCAGAGATGTGTCGAAACATCCACAGGCCGCCATTCTTTTTCCTGCGTTAATTGGGCGGCGTACTGCCAACTCTATCGAAGTAAAAGTCAATGATGGATGGATTAAACCTTATTTTAAAACTCCCACGAAATGTTAGTGGCTCGAAAGAAAATGTAACTGATGAAAAAGCAAGGTTGGCATCACTAAGAGCGTCTTTCTTTTTCCCGCGTCAACCGGACGCACAGTGGGCTGAAATTAGCGTTTCATAGACATTCAATATATATTTTTTAAGTGACGCTTTTTTTGCTTGTAAACGATTGAGGATACCTACTATATGCCTTATATAATGAACTTTCAGGTTTATAATTGTAAACAGCGCACTCAGAATTTTTTTCTAAAAAATTTGTATGGAGTCGGCATAATAAATGATGATATCTCCATTATCGCACAATTGCGCGTTATATCCTCTTAGGTTATTAATAAGTGAATTATTTTGGATTTTTTGACATACTCCATGTTGAGGCCAAACTTGCGCCTTTTTTTAAAAAAATCTTTAAAAGAATTTTATTTTTTTTGTGATTTTTTTTTCATTTTAAACTAATATTAAGCTTAACATGGATGTATATATACAGACTATAGCGCCTTTAAAAAAAAATCTTGTCCAGAAGTTGTAGAAATGCCCTAAAAACTAAATTTAAGTAGTTTTTGAATACAAATAATCGTAAAAATAAATGTTCCCATTAAAATAATAAAAAAATGAAAATAAAGGTAAAAAATATATTAAAATGAATACAATATAAATTTATGTTATAAAATTAAATAAAACAATAAATATATTAATAAAAAATATTGCTTATTCTGAATCACTATCTTCAGAGTCGAACTCAGAGTCAGAGTTTATTTGAGCAATATCCCTAAACTCGAATTCAGGTTTTTGAAGATTCTTGGTTGGTCTTTCTGCTGATATAAGCGGATCAGACGAAAGCAGAAGGAAATTGAAAATATCTTCATTGGAATTCACTCTGCTCTTCTTACGTGAGTGATGTTCTCTGAAACTTCTGAAGTCCTTGTTCCTTGCTTCTGAAGCCTCTTCAGATAAACTTCCAATCGGTACTATTGCGTTAAAAGCGATAATTTCGGCCCCATGAAGCAGTATCGTGTGCACTGTTGATGACATGTAGTACCAGTTGTACAATTCAACATACTTCTCAGCAGTTATGTACGCATATTCTTTAAATTTTGAAACATTGATGGGTTCACCTGAAGTTATCGCTTTTAACGCAATAGTACCGATTGGAAGTTTATCTGAAGAGGTTTCAGAAGCAAGGAACAACTTGACTTTGACTTTGACTTTGATCCGCTTATATCAGCAGAAAGACCAACCAAGAATCTTCAAAAACCTGAATTCGAGTTTAGGGATATTGCTCAAATAAACTCTGACTCTGAGTTCGACTCTGAAGATAGTGATTCAGAATAAGCAATATTTTTAATTAATATATTTATTGTTTTATTTAATTTTATAACATAAATTTATATTGTATTCATTTTAATATATTTTTTACCTTTATTTTCATTTTTTTTATTATTTTAATGGGAACATTTATTTTTACGATTATTTGTATTCAAAAACTACTTAAATTTAGTTTTTAGGGCATTTCTACAACTTCTGGACAAGATTTTTTTTTAAAGGCGCTATAGTCTGTATATATACATCCATGTTAAGCTTAATATTAGTTTAAAATGAAAAAAAAATCACAAAAAAAATAAAATTCTTTTAAAGATTTTTTAAAAAAAAGGCGCAAGTTTGGCCTCAACATGGAGTATGTCAAAAAATCCAAAATAATTCACTTAATAATAACCTAAGAGGATATAACGCGCAATTGTGTGATAATGGAGATATCATCATTTATTATGCCGACTCCATACAAATTTTTTAGAAAAAAATTCTGAGTGCGCTGTTTACAATTATAAACCTGAAAGTTCATTATATAAGGCATATAGTAGGTATCCTCAATCGTTTACAAGCAAAAAAAGCGTCACTTAAAAAATATATATTGAATGTCTATGAAACGCTAATTTCAGCCCACTGTGGGACGGTTCGATTGGACATTACGTTCGGAAGTGGAACGCTCTGCGGCGAATGCAAATGAGGAGCGTGAGGGTGTCCGTTCCGAAAATTGATTTTGGAACGTTTGAATTGAGAGGTCGGGAATGTCGGGATGAGGGCAAAGTAAAATGGTTCGTGTCGTGCGACTAGATTAGGTAAAAGGTTTAAGCATAGTTTAAGATCGTACGATGTTCTTTTAAGGTTTATTTCTCATGATAGTTTTTTTCTTTGAAATAGTGGATAATTGGAGTATCTAATTTAAAAATTATCTTAAGTGAACCGGAGGTAGTCTATCAAGTTACGTGTACAATTCCAGAGTAAGTAGGTGTGTTTAGTTGTGAGATAGTATCACAACTTTGGCAATCTATACGCAGTTCCAAGAATCTGATCCTGAAAAGTATGGTACAGCCGTGCTTGCTTCATTCCCACTTGTTGGAATGGCATTTCTCAGTACCCCCAGATAGATATGCCTAGTGACCCTAGTGTCTTTCAGGCTTCTGGATGAGCTCGCGCCATCGTCAACTCTGTCTCAATCGCCACTAATATCTGGACAAGTGTCAAAAGATCGCAAATTTAAAATCAAAGATAAGTTTGCCTCGTAATAGTAAACTAATGGGGCAGTTTTGCCCGTGTAAAATTCACACTTAAGCTCTTGTATTTAAGGTTGACTTTTAGATTGGCAAAATTGCTTAAAGTTCTTCAAGATGATTGCCTACTAGTGTACGTAATAGTGGAAAACGTTGGGAAAGCGCATATTGGCGAAATCACGGCGCTGATCTCAAATCTTTCGTTCATGTAGACGTGCCGCGAATGTTGCCAGATATTGATCCCGATAATGGGCTATAAGACGGCGAGGGGCAGGAAAGGTAACCAATAAGAAGCAAAAACTATTACATAGATGAAAATGAGCGACAATTTATTCCAGCTACTTGGCTTCTTGGGAAAAAGATTTAAAATAATATTTCTTACAAATTGATAAGTCAAGCATTCAACGTTTTTGTTTCAAATGTAGTATAGTTCCCTCAACAAAAGAGCACCATCCCGTAGCTAATGTGTAACGTAGTCAAAACTACTACGTGCATACGTACGTACAGATAGCACTCCACGAGCAACTAAAAATAAATTTAAATTTCAAAAAGAATTAAAGAAGAGGTTTCTAAAAATAATTCAAGGTTTTCATTGTAGTTATTTTATTAACCTTCGATTGTTACAATACATTTGTAGTGTTACAGTTGTAGTGGCACTACACGCCTCTGCCAGTGTGCCGAGCAATTTTCAATTTGGCCCACACCACCTGCTAGAGCACTGCAATATTAATCTGGGCGCACCGCGTGCGAATTTTATAGTATAAGAACCTGTACTGCTAATTATTTTGTCTTTTCAAAATATTTTTCAATTTACCTCTGCATTAAAATCAGTTCTTATTATTTGTGGTACATACTAAAGAAGGTTATTGGTTTTGTCATAGGTCACAGTAAGCCCTCTCTAGACCTTCCGAGTCTATATTCATATCAAATTGAAAATTGGAAATTTAGATCGGAAGTTCTGAATAGCCCAAGGTCAATCTAAGATTTCTTATTTATCTTATGTATAAAGACTCAGGATTGGGGATCATGACACTACATTATTGATATCAGTGATGACTAAGCTTGACCCTAGACCCTTGGTCAAATTCTTTTTACACCTTATGTTATGCTTGTCCCAATCTGTACCTAGCTCTTGTAACATTCCATTGCGTGAATGGAATTCCTATTGAGAATTGCGAGCGCAAACTTAACACGAACCACCGCAGACGAAATAAAATGGCGCCAGCTGATCGAGTCATTTTGTATGGAAGGCCGTTTTTTAATATTTCGATTCAACTGGGGAAAGTTGTTCAGTTTCATGAGTAGGTTTTTCGGTAGTCTAAAATTTGGTCAGAAAATTTTTTGCATTTTATATTTTGCTAGTCCCAAATTGTAGTTACCTCTTATAACATTCCATGCGTGAATGGAATTCCTATTGAGAATTTGTGGGCGCAAACACGAACCACCGCAGACGGCGTTTGTTCGTTCGCTACACCGACCGAGAGCTATTTTTGCTGATTCGCGGCAAATTGCAACTTTTAAATTCTCCGTGGATTGCAGTTCACGAAAATTCGCGCTGTGGCATTTAGAAGTGTTTTCTTTATTGTAGTAAAAAGTATGAGAATTGTTTGCGATTATATCCTGATAAACTCTTTGCTTAAGGTAAGGACCTTACTTATTTCTTTGCTCGGAAATAATAGCAGCCATCAGCTATCAAATAATTTTCATCAGGTACAAAGAAAAACCTCCAATCTTTTGTTATAATCTCAAACAATCGGTAGTCAATTATATGTACTTTTTTATTTAAAAAATATTACAATCATTTTACTACCTTGTAAATCGTGTTCTTTGTAAAGTAAGTCCATCTCGAGAGAAGCAGAGTCGGATTCAGGAAAGTACCCTACAGCCTACAGCTACACAACAGTGTTTAATATGGACTTTATCTTTTCATCCTGTGCTTTCGCGTGGCCATTAGTGGTCGTTATACCTAGTTACAAATCATTACAGTTACAGAGTTTTATAAAGTGATAATTCGACTCGACAAAACTTACGACAGTTTTTAAAGTGTAATTTTGTTAGTGACTAAATTATTTTTCCATCTCTTCACATCATACTTTAAATTTCTTCGCAGTTGTAAGCAAGTCAGGTTCTTGCGATATTTTCCTTCGCCCTGGGAGCGTTGAAAACTTAAAAACCATCAACGCTCAACGTTCTCGCTATCGGTCACTAACAAATATACAAGATATAGAGAAGCCCTAAATCCAACCCTGGTCGAGCCGACGAGTTCATCATTGATCCAGGGCCCGGATGATACGGATCTTGTAATAAATGGCGAAGAGATAATCTCCAGATTTAAATAATCCGGGGAAGATGGCGGGACGGCCGGCACCGGATTTTTTCCGTGACTCGTTATGAATTCTGATACGGAGATTACTCAAGTGTTTACAAGAAGCGGTTTATAAAGTGGAGGGAAATTTTTGAGTATGTATTAACATTTAGGATTTACTATTTAGGAAGTTTCCATGTTGGGTTAGAAGTGATAATAAATCTTAGGATGCCTAACCGTTTCTTTGCTTGGTAAGTTAGTTGAAGGACCACGTAAGCTTTAATAAAATTTATTGCAAGATTGAGAAAAGATTAAAATAGATCAGTTTGCAGTAATTCTGTTCATTTCATACATACATACACATACACAAATCACGCCTTTATCCCTAGAGAGGCAGAGCAAAAACGACCTAAACAAAAGTCGTTCCGCCACGTCTGACAAGTTTTGAGGGTTATTACAGATGATAATGTATATTGCTATAGTGACGGGTTGTCAGCCCAACGCCTATAAATTGCAATACACTTACAGCATGCCCGAGAGGAGATGCAGCTGGCACATTCTATGTTTTTCTATCACTCCCAGTCCAGCATGGATCTGTTAATTTCTGTGCTGTAAAAAGGCTTGTTCTCCTAGATCTCCACGAAAAAACAATAAAAATATAAATTACAAAATGTTTCCACTTTATTAAAGCCACTTTTTGATGAGTCCAGCTATACTAGCACTTAGACACTGTAGTCACTTCCACCACGTGTCTTTTCCTCGACGTGCTGTCGGTGTTTCTGACTGATGGCTTATCCAGCTCTTCCGCCTGGTTCACTGTGTCAGGAAGCACCTCATCAGCAGCATCAGGGGCCAGCAGGGTCACCAACCCCGCCAGAAGAGCAGCCAGGCCCAATACGAGCGAAGGTAGCCCTTTCCAGTAAGCAAGCTTTAAAGGAAAGGAAATACTGAGTGTAAGGATAGCAACACACCTGCGTAATGATCGGCGGCGGAACCTTCGTCGTCCGAAGGTGTGCTGAAAGAGGTTGCTCAAACATTCGCTTCCCCAATATTTCTTTGTGAAAGTTGTTCATTGTCGTAGACAACCCCTTTCAGTTTTCTGGAAAAATAGCGTTAGAATGCACTTGTATCGAAAGTTATAGCAGCTGCTAATCCGAGTTGATCAGAGAAGTTTAGTTGTTTTTAATAATAATTTAAAGAAAATCAGGGTGTTCCTAAACCTGGAAGTGTCTAATCACTGATTAGAGAAATTTACTCTTCTGTGTGACTAATAGTGAATATCTTACAACTTTATGGCTCATATTTATAAAGCGATCTCAAGGATTGTGATCAATATTAAGTATGGATTTGACAGGTCATTTTGTACTGAAATGACATTTCTGATACGAACTCAAACTCGCTGTCACACTTGAGAGCTGTTTATAAATACGGGCCTATATTCAGGATCTAGCGAAGCAAACCCACTTATAAAAACCTTACCAGTAGAGGGGTTTGCGTTGCTGATATAGAACCAACCCTGCCCAACGATGAACACAGTGAGAACATCGTATTTCTCGAGAAAGTTGGAAAAATCTCAGATACAAAGACATAAGCCATTGTAAAAAATACGGAGGTTGTTAAATATTCCATCATGTGCAATACATTGGTCAGCCATGGCAGATCTAAAAAAAAAAGAAACTTAAGAAATGAAAAAAAAAAAACCGTCTGAGAATTTTTGAATAAAATTAAAAAAAAAAGGACATTTTGCGAAAAGGACTTTTTGAGAAAGTTTACAAAAAGAACATTTTGAGTCGTTTTATACAATAGTTAGGTACCTTATTTTTCATAAAATTTTAGCTTTCTGAAATAATATTCCCGTTGTGGGTAACTTTTTCTATTCGCCGAGCTTTTAGTTTGATCCATCCATAAAAATTATCAAGGATGCCGTTTATAGTGTCCATGTAATGAATGGCATAATATTTTTACCACCATGATACAGAAAAAGCACTAAATAATAAGACGTAAAAACATGTCTTACCTTCTGGAATAAGTATTTGTAGGAAGCACAACAAAGAGCAGAATAGGAAACTGAACATTAGAGGCGTTTTGCGTCGAAATCGAATCATAATGAATGCAGCTATACACGAAGCTAGTATTCCCATGATGCTCATGATAGCATAGTTGACGTATTTACTTCCTGGCAGAGACATAGCACTGATTCGTAGCCCGTAAACGATGAAAGTTGACACTGCAAACCATGTTACAGAGAGGAAAAATCTCATCAACAATTTCTTCGATCTCAAAGTTACACCTAGCAACTTCATATAACCAATTCCTTGCTCATCTTGATACTGTAGGTTATCTAAGTCTTCATGTCCCAATAGTACGTTACTTGCTTTCGCAGCTTTTTCTAATATTGTTTTTGCTTCTTTAGATCTTCCTTTAGTGAGGAGCCAACGCGGACTTTCATCAATAAGGAACCGGTACAATAATATAATAAAACATGGTAAGTAAATGGCTCTTAACATATGTCTCCAGTAAGGAAACAACCAGGCTATTAACGCGAGAACAGCAAATCCAATATGAAATCCCTGACTAATGAAAAAATGATATAAAACACGCTTCTTGTGAGTCACAATTTCCATTCCTGAAACGTTTATAAATAATTATTAAAATACGATCGAAAAGAGAACCGTAGACATTATTTCGAATAGAGTTTGATATTTATATTCATCATCATCATCAGCTACAACAGTCCACTGCTGGACATGGGCCTCCCAAAAATTGGGGGTATATGCCATACTTACCACGCTTGGCAGGCGGGTTGGTGAGTGCAGTAGAAGTTTTCCATTTTTCCATTCCCTGAATTTATCTCTTAGTCGCCTTTTACGACGCCCGCAGGAAGTTATATTCGTACTTAACGAAAATTTATATATTTACCTACAAATATTCCAGTCCATAATCTATTCAACTCACCTAAAACGAAAAGAGGGGAGAAAACATCGAACAAGGGCTTGAGAAACTGAAAGATTACAAAACCCCAGTAAGAAGTAGTATACGTGCTACCCACACCACTAATACCTAAGCATGTTCCATATATTACGGTTGCAGTTCTGCGGCCAAATCTGAAAAAAAAAATGAAATGACAGGGTTGTTAACTGGGGCAAACACATTTCTTAAATTTGGTGAAATTAGTACCTACTATTCTATAAGGAGTTTAGGTTTTATTCTGAGATTCTATCGCAAGGGCGGATCCACAGCGTTTCAGCTGAACAAATATCTCGGTTGCTCTGTACACATTTTAAGCGTCAAGTCTACTACAACTTGAGCTTACCTGTCAGATATGGGGCCGACGAATAATAATCCAACCATGTACCCAGCCATGTAAACTGTACCAATTAATGTCCTTTTCCATTCTTGACATGCTAAATTGAACTGAAAGTAGATATATTTAAATTAAATACCGAAGTACTTAAGAGCCATTTTACATTTTAAGCGTTTTCAAGGCGTTTTAGTAGAGTGCCAGAAACGTCGAGAAGTCGCGCCACAGCGAACGAGAGCAGCGTTGCAAGCTAGTATAGTATGCCACTGAATGTCTCTAGCTATTTCTGCGTATGCCACTGTACATCGTTAGCAATTTCTGCATGTTTTCAGAGCGATTGATTCCCGATTACGCCACACTACAGTTGCAACAAAAAACGCCAGTATAACACTGCTTTTCCGTATTGATTACCGACAATTAGTAGTTTTTTTTTTACTTATAGTACTACAAAAAGATAATACAAGATTGAAAAGTGTTATTTTCATTAGCTTACTTCAGCGACGAAGCTGTGCGGGTCGTCATACGCCCACTCTGTACATACTTCGCTGGAGTTCGTAAGACTTGCGCACGAGTCCTCGCCGAACCGTTCGTCCAAACATCTAAAAAGATATATGTGCCCCGTTAGCATAAAATGTATACCTAATGGTACATCGGGTACAAACCTCGCGCTGTCTTCGTTGATAGGACTTGAACCTGCGACCGTTGGAATGACGATCCATCGAAAAATAAAATAGCATTGTGAGCTAAATCCTCAAAAACATGTAAAAAATATTTTTTACCTGTATCCGGTGGCCTCTGCGACAAATACGAAGTTTATGCAACTAATGCAACTAATCAAATTAGCAAACCAAAGTAATACTAGTACTTTTGCATGGTACCAACCGAATATGTTAAACTTCTCCAAAACATCATCTAAATTATGTTTCATCACGACAGTCATGTTTTACGTACCAAGAAACACAAATAAGTACCGCACACCTGAAGATTTTACATGGATATTAGTTATTATAATTTATTTTATTAGATACAGGCTGTGAAATAATTAGATACAAACACATTTATTTTCCACATACACATAAACATACATTTACAATACACACATTTAAAAACAAAAACAAAACAAAACATCATTAACACAGAGCATATAATTATCATTGGAGAAATTTAAATATCGTAGGTAAATTTACAGGCCCGTATTTATAATCAGCTCTCAAGAGTGACAGCGAGTTTGAGTGCGTATCTGAAATGTCATTCCAGTATAAAATTACCTGTCAAATCCGCACTCAATATTGCTCTCAATCTTGAAATCGCTTTATAAATACGAGGCTAAGGTTACTTTACACATTATGTTTACCGCGCTATTCCGAGTGCCTAACTCTATTTTCGGCTCGGTGTTGTACCTCACTTCACACAACACTGGCAATTTTATTTTAATTTGGATTACAATATTTTTACATCCTGTATAATGGTTCTGGCAAACGCGTTTCCTATCCACTTTAATTTTAGCTCTGTTATTTTCTCAACCGTGACATACCGGGTGTTAAGGACGATACGGGTTGTCCAGATCAACGAAACAAAACAACTTTTACCAGGATCAGGAAATCAAGTATTTTCCGGCGGTAAATAGTGACAGAGTAACGAAAAAAAAGCATTCAAACATTATTAATATACAAAGTAAGAACTGAAGTATTTGTGAAAGTTCATTGCTGTAATAATTTCATACTGTAAATACTTATTCCATACTGAATTTTTGAAATTCGAGTAAAAAACTGAACCTGAACGACACAACCAGTGGTGAGGACGAGCCGAGCTTTCGTGACGTAGCCGCACAGATGCTCGCTGACTTCCGGTCGGCCACTTCCGGTGCCCCGAAATATTTTCCCATTTTATCAAGCTACCCTAAGCTGGCTGCAATATTAACTTTAAAACATTTTTTTCGGTTAAGGAATTTATAAAATAAAAGGTAAAGTGAAGGGAAATAAATATCTTGAACAAGCTTTTCAGACTGCGGGAAAAAGTTATGTTCCCACGGTAAAAAAAATACCTAATAGGCTATTGATGATGAAAGAAATACGAAAATTTTGAATTATTGATTTAATCTGAGAAAAAAAAAACCGACAAACAGACAGATAGTTTTTTCTCTAAGTATAATGAATATAACTTAACCCAAGCGTTTGGTATCATTATCAACGTCATCATGATAACAAAAAACATAGGGAGCTTACGTATAAATTATTTATTATGCAATACGAAGGTTTTAGTTTTGGATTAACAACTAAATTATTCTATCTATACGTAATCACAGGTCATTGCAGAGTTATTTCGTTGCAAAGTTCAGATTGGGGTTTCGTTCCAAACGCCTCGGCTTGCCTGATGGTGTCAGGGAGTGCATCATCATTAGTGGTATCTGGTGCCAACATGGTCACTGCACCAGCTATCAGTGATGCTGCTCCAAATAGCAGAGAAGGTAGCCCGGGCCAATACACCATCTGAGAGAGACAGAACAACATTACGAGATGATGAATAGGTAGGTATAGTAAGTTTTTATGTTTTTATACGGAGATAAAATGAAAATTCTTAAAGTCATTATCAGAATTCTGATAATGGTAAAAGAGAAAATAATCTGATTTGTTTTAAAGATAGCTGAAATCACTGCTTTATGTACTTTCAAACTTGTTAAAGTGTACTATGATTTGAGCCAATTACAAGGGTCAATATCTAAATAAATGGTGCTGAAGAGAATAATGTCCTTCGTGATTTGAGATTTTTCTAACGTGCTCAAGAAGCTTCCACTTGTGTTTTTGATAGAGGTCTAATATTGGTTTAAAAATAAAGTCATAACAAAAGTGCCCCGGATGCTTATTAGTTTCAAAATTATATATGGAAGTTTTAATTATATATGGAACCTTACCAATAACGGAGTTTGTGGAGCAATAATGGAACCAATCCTGCCTATCGAAGAACAAAGACCATGCATAGAGCTTCTTGTATATGTTGGAAACATTTCCGATGTAAATATATAAGTTATCTCCAAAAACGTAGCTGAAATAAGTGTTCCAATCATAAACAGTGTGACTGACAGCCATGGAAAACCTGTGAAAGCAAGAAATATTCTTTGTAAGGAATCAAATGAATGTTATATTTTTTATGAGTTCAGAATACTTACTCACTGGAACAAATGGCTGGGCAATCAAAAACAATGCAGCGGCAAAGAAACTCAGCATTAATGCAGTCTTTCTTTTAAACTGATTCATTAGAAATAGTGCCAAAAAAGCTCCAGGAGTAGTGACAATATTTCTTAGACCATAGTTGACATATTTGTTACCCTGCAGGTAAACTGAGTTGATAGATATCCCGAAGCTGACAAATGTGGCAGTCGTCCACCAAACGCAACATATCAAAAATCTCTTCAATAATATTCTTGATCGAAAGGTTTCCTTCAGAAGTTCAATATACGTCAATCCTTTGGCGTCTTCGTATGATACATTGTTGACCATATCCTTTCCAATGTCTGATTTGCTTTTGTGACCAACTTTCTCCAAAATAGCAACAGCTTCGTCTTTCCTTCCGTTACTAAGGAGCCATCTCGGACTTTCATCGATCACAAAAATATAGAGAAAGAAGAGTAACGCAGGGGTATATAGAACCTGGAGTAAGGTTCTCCAGTTGGGAAATAGCCACCCAGCAAGGGCAAGTAAAATGGCTCCAACGGTGTATCCTTGGACGCATACCATTTCGGATAGAATGCGTTTCTCTTTAGGCGTAAATTCGATAACTGCAAAATAATTATTAAAAGTTAATATTCATTGTTATTAATTATAAAAAATATGAATCAAGAGTCATTTATAATAAAACCTAATCATTCTAAATCAATCATATTGCGGGATTTCTTGAGTCACATTTCTATGACATGCAGGTACGGATAGGTCATTCATTACATTAATAGGTTGTAATGGTTGTATGATGTAGTATTAAAATATTTTGTAGGTATATCTAAATACCTGATTTCGTTCAAACTCCGCTCATTGGTAAAAGATAACCGCATGATAATCTGTTGGGTTGCTTTAGAGTTTATTGTATTCAGACGAAGAACTGATGAGCGGGTAATGATAGATGATGACTGACATACTCATCATGAACACCACAGCACTGGAATCTCCAATGGCTCCCTCCAGGAACTCCAGGATGACGAAGAACCAGTAGGAGGTTACAAAACTCCTGGTGACGCCGAAGACACCTCCCAGAACTGCGGTGATTATCAGCAAGTATTTTCTGCCAAAACTGTTAGTAAACATTTTCATTAAGTACTTGTAAAAGAAAAACAAATTGTTCAAGAACACAAAGTAAAATATTTTGTATGTATTATTTTCTAGATGTCAAACGATTCTACGATCAAAATATTTTGGTCATATATAACTCCCAATTTGATTAATTTATAACTTCTATAGCACATTTTGGCAACAGATTTAATTTAGTTATTAATTATTATATGGAGACAGATTTACTTTAATTATTTATTAATTTACCTGTCTGACAGAGGCCCAACGATGAGCAAACCAACCATGTATCCAAAATTATGCATTGTGCCAACCAGTGTTCTCTTCCATTCCTGACATGCCAACTGAAACTGATGATGCGAGGGTTGAACATTGGGGAGAAGTTTAATGAATTATCATTTATACAAAGAGTAAAAAATTGCTTACCAAACTTTAGTGTAAACCTAC